>JASAMZ010003795.1:0-29784 GCA_030248115.1 Linhomoeus sp. GSCO2_2
AATTATCAGTGTACCGAAACCTATTCAGAGGAACTCAAGATCGTCTCTCTATGACGGAAGACGAGCGAGTTAGATAAGTTTTGCGTTTTAATCCTTTGGGTTACTGTAGCTCCCGAAATTCCGAACTTTTCGAGTTTCAGACCAATGAGAAGAACAAATGATCAGTGAGTCGAGAGCTATCCAACCAACCCATGATCGTCTCCGTACGACGCACGCCGAGCGAGTTAGAGCGATTTCTGCGTTAAAAACGCGAGAATGTCGCTCTTCGTGTTGCGTGTTTGCGTAATTAAGAAAAGTTTGTAATGCCAAACGAAAGCGCACGTCGAGACCTTTTAGTTGAGCTATCGCGCGCCGCTCTACGACGTAGAGACGAGCGAGTTTGCCAGCCGTTTTCCGTTTTGGAGCTTCGGGTTACTGTAGCGCGCGCAATTCAAACTTTTTGAATTTCGAAGCCTCTTGCAGCGACAATTCTCAGTGATTCAAGGCCTGCCAGTACAGTTATCCGTGATCGCCGTCCTACGACTTTCCAAGACGCCGAGATCTAGAGACGTGACAAGGACGAACGGACGGACGAACGGACGAACGAACGGACGCAAAGCTCTCGTAGGGGTTCGCCCGGCTGAGGCCGGGCGAAAAAACGGGTTTTCCCCTGTTTTGTCCACTAATGCATAGTCATTGTCATCGCTCAGCGTCGACTACTCCGCCCACGTCTGCTTCCACTTACTTCAAGCAAGGAGACAGATGGCGAGAGGACGAGTGGCGACCCAAGCGGACGAGTGCGCGCAAACGGGGCGCGTGGAACGAGCTGCTGTCCGCCGTTGGCTGGCCGATGATCCAGGCGGCCCTATCGACGGCCATATGCGTGCTTCCACTGGCCTTCTCTACCCCTGCTGCGCGCGCCTTTATGATGACGGTTTTTACTACCGTAGCACTGGGCGTGACGCACGGATTAGTCATACTGCCCGCCGCCTTCTGCTTTTGTGCCGCCGTTGTGAAACGTTACAAGAGGTCGGAGAATTTGTTTATGGTAAGGTCGTGACGTCGTACGAAGCTTGAACATCATCGCATCGTCCCAAATCCGTGCTTCTGCTTCGTTGTAATACACGTACAGTACAGGGTGAGCCACAAAGTCCCGTCCTCTTTGTTGGCTTGTACCTATCTCTCGTGTGGATCCGCAATTGGCCTCCAATTTTCGCAACTGTTGAGCGTAAACTGTCTATGTATGTGTTGCAGGCCATGGCCGTCTTCAGGCCATCGCCGTCTAGACGGCTCTAGCCTGGTCCGTCAGGCCGTGGCCGTCTAGACGGCGTTGGCCTGATGCGTCAGGCCATGGCCGTCTTCTGCTCGAAAAGACAGCTATGTCCTGATCGACCAGGCCAAAGCCGTCTAGACGGCCACGGCCTGAAGACGGCCATGGCCTGTGACATATGTATTTTAGGAGTGTGAAGGACTTAGGTCACTGCGTGTATTGCTGGCAAGTCCTCACACGTTCACAACAACATCGATCTGTTTGCAGTATGTGTCGATTTGATACAGATACTGTGTATGGAATCCCTCTACAACGTCCCAGTCACCAAAACAACCGCACAGCCAAAACAACCACACAGAAGACGCACTGTACTGTCTTCAAGCTGTACGTCAGGGACCTAACTGCCTCCCAAATCTCAGCATCCTTCCCGATTCAAAGGCAGTCTAATCGCTTCAGTGTGTGTTTCAGATTTGCTTCTTTGACGCATTCGAAGCAGGTGTACTTGGGCTCAGGCAGCAAATAATCGTCGAAGAATCCCCCTTCCATCGTCTCCAGTCCCTCCTTTGTCACTTCTGCCCGATGCCAGACTACCGTATCGAATCCCGCGTCCAGAAACGCTTTCTCGTACGTGGTCGGCGAGTGGTAGTTGGCTTCCACTCGTCCGCACGCCTGCCCATTTGGCAGAAAGAAGCCCAGGATTACGGTAGAACCGTCGGCGACGTCTTTTCCGTAGAAGGTTTCATTATAAGTGCTCTAAGAAAGCGATTTGGCCATCCCTTTGGCCTTTTGTTCGACACTGAAGATTAATTGAATTGAAACTGGCCCGAACGCCATGCCTGAAACTCAAGACTCACTATACAAGCAAAAATTTTGCTCAAATTAGACAAAGGAATTAAGAAATCAAAATTCTAAAAAATCAAATACACAGGAACGGCTTCGATCGATTTGACGCGGCACTCTGCCCCTTCAATAGCTGAAACTCGGTTTGAGTTACTGAAACCGAAATTCCGAAAGGCGGTATAACCTGATATTGAAACTAAAACGTCGACGTCACCATAAACTTAGCTAACACTGGAACTAAAACGGGTCTCTATTGAGGCTATTAGTATTCCACGACCCGACGACCCAACGACCCAATCCACGACCCACGACCCATTCCACGACCCAAATCAGAAAAAGCGCATTGCGACTTGAGAAGTCCTACCGTATGACTATTCTGAGTAGACAGAGACGGCAGAAACTGAAAATGACAGACGCAACGAGTTTGCGGGGTTGCACCATGGGTTTCTGGGGTGCGGGTTATAATTTGGTATTGGTTTAGCGTGTTGATGATGTTTGCTGTTAATCTTTATCGAAGTCACCTGAATTTTGGAATTTTTGCCAAGTAAGTAAAATAATCAGGCCATAACTTTCGCCAAAGTGGATCGATTTTGGTGATTTTTGGGCATGTTGTAGTCCTTCAAGAAATGTTTTACGAAGCGGGACTGGACGGGCTCCCTGCAGGTCGTCCGCCACGGGAGTACAGTAAAAGCTTGAATTTCAAAAATATTTCTAGCCTTTAAAAACCATAACTCGAGTTTGCGATGGTGGATCCCTACCTAATTTCTACTCTGACTTGGAGACTTGTATGGCCTTTCGATCGAGACCAGGATTGCCAAGATTGCTTTTGTTGTTCGCGAGATCCGCAGTGGCAAAGGTGCTGGGTCCTGAGTGGAAAACTGGGATTTTGGACCCTCGGGTGGAATTTTGGGCTGGAAATCACTCCTTTAGCGGCAAAGTGACCGAAGCAACGTGCTCAGCGTCGACGATGTGTCTTGACAATTTTTAGGTACTGCACCCCGGCCAATATTTAATTGGGTCAAATTTTCGAAATTGAGTTTTCACTTGTCTCGGCTTTTCGGGGACGCTGATCACGAATCTGACATTGGTTTTTCGTTTTGAGATGTGTGGGGACCATTTTTGAAGAATTTGCTTGCCATCATATGTGCCCTCAAGTGGAAAACCTGGTTGTGTCAGTTCAGCCGAAGCTAGGTGTGTTGTATGTCAAATGTGGGGTATTGGAGGGTAACAATTCCGAATTTGATATGAATTTTGCGATCAGAATGGCCACTAAGCTTCACTGACATGTCTCGTTGATCAATGGGCAGCATGATTCAACTCCTAAAATTCTTCTGAAAGAGGGGAGGAGTGCCCCGAGGGGCTCTGCCCCCGTCTACTAATCTTGTTTGCATTCTGTGCATAAACTATTTCGACATAGGTGCGATTGCTCGTAAACCTTGTGAAGGATACTTCTGCTGTGATTTGAGGATTGAGGGGGGGGGGGGGGTCCAGAGGGCCAAAGTCGAGTTCCAAAATTGCTCTGAAAAACAGTATAAGATGCCCAAAAAGTGAAAATAATACCTTATTTCATCCTATTTTTCATGGAGAATACCTCAAAAGATGGAGAACTTTCAATGGCTACCCAGCGCTGCAGAAGTATTTATTTGGTGACGTTTCGCTGGCTTTCTAGCCAGCTTCCTCAGGCCAAAACCCAATCACTTCAGTATTTGCGTAATAGCCCAGCTGAGGAAGCTGGCTGGAAAGCCAGCGCAACGTCGCCAAATAAATACTTCTGAAGCGCTGGGTAGCCATTGAAAGTTCTCCATGTATGATGCAGCGCCTTGAACCATATAACGATCTACCTCAAAAGATTCAACTGTTCAAAGATAACACTGCCGGTGAATACTTTGATAATTTTCAAACTGATATGCAGAAAATTTCCTACACGTTTGCTGCTTTATTGTCAGCCCAGGGGGGGGGGGTGTTCGATCGACAACAAGAACAAGATTCCCGTCCCGGTTGGTCCAAGATGGGGGTGGGGGGGGGGGGTAGTAGTTACATTCCTAGCAACAAATTTTGGACTGCGGTGCAATTTTAGAGCAATCTCCTAATGGAAGTCGCTTAATTTTTTTGCCTGTGTTGCTATTTTAGAACTTTTTGTGTCCGAACAGACTAAAATTTGAATGAGTGTCTAAACTAAGTGTTAGCTAGGCACTCCGCATGATTGTTTCAGCAGATGGGCACAGGAAAGCCCAACCAGTGTTGCATTCCCACTAAATTGGCCCGTTCCCGAGTTCTTCAGTGCAGAAAGTTTGAAATTGGGTCAGCGCCCACTGTTTGCTATGGTAAATCCCAAATTCAAATTTAAATCTGCGCAATTTGAACAACTTCCAGAAGGTCGCAACTCGCCTAACAGATGTCGGATTCATGTTCTGCGGCGTCAGAAAGCCCAGACCCAACTGTCAACTCAATTGAAAAATTCGCCTCAGGGACCTAATTCTTGGCCGACCGGGTGCTGAAATCGGGGTAGCTGCATCAAAAATCGCAGAAAAACACCAGATTCGTGTTCAGCGTCATCGAAAAGCTCGAGACAAGTGAAAACTCAATTTCGAAAATTTGACCCAATTAAATATTTGGCCGGGGTGCAGTACCTAAAAATTGTCATGACACATCGTCGACGCTGAACACGTTGCTTCGGTCACTTTGCCGCTAAAGGAGTGATTTCCAGCCCAAAATTCCACCCAAGATCGAAAATCCCAGTTTTCCACTCAGGACCCAGCACCTTTGCCACTGCGGATCTCGCGAACAACAAAAGCAATCTTGGCAATCTTGGTCTCGATCGAAAGGCCATACAAGTCTCCAAGTCAGAGTAGAAATCAGTAAGGATCCACCATCGCAAACTCGAGTTATGGTTTTTAAAGACTAGAAATATTTTTGAAATTCAAGTTTTTACCGTACTCCCGTGGCGGACCACCTAGGGAGCCCGTTCCAGTCCCGCTTCGTAAAACATCTGAAGGACTACAACATGCCCAAAAATCACCAAAATCGATCCACTTTTGCGAAAGTTATGGCCTGATTATTTTACTTACTTGGCAAAAATTCCAAAATTAAGGTGACTTCATAAAGATTAACAGCAAACATCATCAACACGCTAAACCAATGCCAAATTATAATCTGCACCCCAGAAACCCATGGTTCAACCCAAATTCGTTGCGTCTGTCATTTTCAGTTTCTGCCGTCTCTGTCTACTCGGAATAGTCATACGGTAGGACTTCTCAAGTCGCAATGCGCTTTTTCTGATTTGGGTCGTGGATTGGGTCGTGGGTCGTGGATTGGGTCGTGGGTCGTTGGGTCGTGGAATACTAATAGCCTCAATAGAGACCCGTTTTAGTTCCAGTGTTAGCTAAGTTTATGGTGACGTCGACGTTTTAGTTTCAATATCAGGTTATACCGCCTTTCGGAATTTCGGTTTCAGTAACTCAAACCGAGTTTCAGCTATTGAAGGGGCAGAGTGCCGCGTCAAATCGATCGAAGCCGTTCCTGTGTATTTGATTTTTTAGAATTTTGATTTCTTAATTCCTTTGTCTAATTTGAGCAAAATTTTTGCTTGTATAGTGAAATTTCTTGCGAGTTTCAGGCATGGCGTTCGGGCCAGTTTCAATTCAATTAATCTTCAGTGTCGAACAAAAGGCCGAAGGGATGGCCAAATCGCTTTCTTAGAGCACTATAATGAAACCTTCTACGGAAAAGACGTCGCCGACGGTTCTACCGTAATCCTGGGCTTCTTTCTGCCAAATGGGCAGGCGTGCGGACGAGTGGAAGCCAACTACCACTCGCCGACCACGTACGAGAAAGCGTTTCTGGACGCGGGATTCGATACGGTAGTCTGGCATCGGGCAGAAGTGACAAAGGAGGGACTGGAGACGATGGAAGGGGGATTCTTCGACGATTATTTGCTGCCTGAGCCCAAGTACACCTGCTTCGAATGCGTCAAGAAGTAATGAAGCACACACGAAGCGATTAGACTGCCTTTGAATCGGGAAGGATGCTGAGATTTGTAGGCACATAGGTCCCCTACGTACAGCTTGAAGACAGTACAGTGCGTCTTCTGTGTGGTTGTTTTGGCTGTGCGGTTGTTTTGGTGACTGGGACGTTGTAGAGGGATTCCATTCCATACACAGTATCTGTATCAAATCGACACATACTGCAAACGGATCGATGTTGTTGTGAACGTGGAGGACTTGCCAGCAATACATGCAGTGACTTGTAAGTTCTTCACACTCCTAAAATACATATGTCACAGGCCATGGCCGTCTTCAGGCCGTGGCCGTCTAGACGGCTTTGGCCTGGTCGATCAGGACATAGCCGTCTTTTCGAGCAGAAGACGGCCATGGCCTGACGCATCAGGCCAACGCCGTCTAGACGGCCACGGCCTGACGGACCAGGCCAGAGCCGTCTAGACGGCGATGGCCTGAAGACGGCCATGGCCTGCAACACATACATAGACAGTTTACGCTCTACAATCGCCAAAATTGGAGGCCAATCGCGGATCCACACGAGAGATAGGTACAAGCCAACAAAGAGGACGGGACTTCGTGGCTCACCCTGTACTGTACGTGTATTACAACGAAGCAGAAGCACGGATTTGGGACGATGCGACGACGTTCAAGCTTCGAACGACGTCACGACCTTACCACAAGAATTTTCCGACCTCTTGTAACGTTTCACAACGGCGGCAACAAAGCAGAAGGCGGCGGGCAGTATGACTAATCCGTGCGTCACGCCCAGTGCTACGGTAGTACAAACCGTCATCATAAAGGCGCGCGCAGCAGGGGTAGAGAAGGCCAGTGGAAGCACGCATATGGCCGTAGATAGGGCCGCCTGGATCATCGGCCAGCCAACGGCGGACAGAGCTCGTTCCACGCGCCCCGTTTGCGCCACTGTCCGCTTGGGGTCGCCACTGTCCTCCTCATCTGTCTCTTGCTTGAAGAAGTGGAAGCAGACGTGGGCGGAGTAGTCGACGCTGAGCGATGACAATGACTATGCATTAGTGGACAAAACAGGGAAAACCCGTTTTTTCGCCCGGCCTCAGCCGGGCGAACCCCTACGAGAGCTTTGCGTCCGTTCGTTCGTCCGTTCGTCCGTCCGTTCGTCCGTCACGCTCTTATATCTCAGCGTTGGAAAGTCGTAGGAAGGCGATCTTGGGATTTATGGATAGCTCTCGACTTACTGGTAATGTTGCTAAGAGACTTCGAAATTCAAAAGTTTGAATTGCGCGCGCTACAGTAACCCGAAGCTTCAAACTGAAAACGGCTGTAACTCGCTCGTCTTACGTCGTAGAGCGGCGTGCGATAGCTCAACTAAAAGGTCTCGACGTGCTCTTTCGTTTGGCATTACAAATTTTCTTAATTACGCAAACACGCAACACGAAAAGCGACATTCTCGCGTTTTTAACGCAGAAATCGCTCTAACTCGCTCGGCGTGCGTCGTACGGAGACGATCTTGGGTTGATTGGATAGCTCTCGACTCACTGATCATTTGTTCTTCTATTGATCGAAACTCAAAAGTTTGAATTTCGGGAGCTACAGTAACCCAAAGGTTTAAAACGCAAAACTTATCTAACTCGCTCGTCTTCCGTCATAGAGAGACGATCTTGAGTTCCTTGAATAGGTTTCGGTACACTGAAAATTTCGCCCCATCATTTCTGTGCCCTTCCACTCCTCCTCCCCCTACGTTGCATTCTATATGCTAGTGTGGCGCAGGCAGTGTCAAATATGGTGGCGTCTGCAGGAAGGGGCAGAGCGCGCGTAGATTGTCGGCTGCCTCGAGTTATGGAGGTTGTGGAGTCGCTATATGCATCACACTCCCCTTTCTCAAATGGAGTGTGAAAAAATCAAAACTTCGTGCTCGAAAGGTCAACTTTCAATTGGTTTTGCGTGCTTTGCAGGTGCCTCGCGATGGAGATCTGCTGCCGTTTCTACGTGCATTGGCGCTCGGGCAGATGGCCAGAGCTATAGCCTTCTCTGGGGCGAGCGGTTGCGTCCCAAAGCGTGGGATTTGATTGGGGCTCTATAGAGGAGCCAGGTGCTGGAGTTCGGGAAGGGCGTCTAGAAGGGGCCTGTTCTTAGCAAGGGAGGTCGATCCAGATCGCCATTTTAAGCGCTATTGTTGAGCGCTGTACTTCAACTAAGATCATCAGCTCTGGGGATTTAGCTATGAAGCTTGCTGGAACGCCATTGTAGTCAGGTCGGGGAGCGGCAGCTGCGCGATTTGGCGAGTGCTGAGGGTCAGAGCGCGGCTGCCTCCTTCAACATACGGATGGGAAAGGTTCAGTTGTTGCCCACTTGGGTGGTCTAGACTCAGACTCAGCACCCTCTGACAATCACGGAGCAAGCTCTCAGTTTTCTCAGCATTAAGGCCACTCCCCGTTAAAAAAAGTGGAGACCTTCAAGAATGGAACTGAGCCTCTAAGAACACCGAAGGCTTCCAAAACGAGAAACTGTGGTCTACCACGACGCTCCACACGCCGTGCTAGCCTCGGGCCGGTTTGGCCTTGCTGCCAATTTGAGTTGGCTTTGCCCGCGGCCTTCGTCTTGCAGTATGGCTCTGTTCTGGAAGGGGGGCTCGTTGGCGCTTGTCCATGCGTGGCAGTGCTGTCCGTGTATGGCGCTTTGCGGGCTGGGCGTCCTGCTTGGCTACGCAGATGGATTGTTCGTTACGCTTCTTGGTGCTGGACGGAGGGGCATTCTTATGAGCAGGCGTGCCACAGAGCTGCCAAAGGTCTGCTGAAGCGCCTAAATGGCGAAGCGGACATACGAGCAGCACACAAGCAGAAGTGCTTGATGAGAAGATGAGAGCATCAATGGAAAGGTCGCTCAAGGGCTACATGGTACGCGGAGTTGGCCGCGTTGAGCAGCGCCGGCCCCGATCACTCCTCTTCCTTCTGCGCCTTCCTCATTGGGCGCGAACAGTCGCAGAGCGACTTGAAGCTCTGCCCCGGCCGTCTGCCTCTTTCGACTTGCTGTTCCAGTTTGTCTTCGCCAGCACTTATCGCTGCTCGGCAGGGGTCGCTCCTCCATCGCGAGGCTGTGCAAATTTGGCTCGCTTAAAAGGCGCACAAAGGATATGTGGTCTTGTGGAAGAATGCGCATTTCAAGCGCTGCTGCTTTTAACCGCTCATTTGTGTCCTCTTGGTGTGGTGGCACATCAGCCCACTCATACTGCTGGATGATGCAGAGTCGCCTATTGCGCATGTGGAGCTTCTTCAGGCGCGATGCAGCGCGCCTGTCTCAAAAGATTTATGGGACAAGTAGATTCTTGAAATGATGAGGACTGAAGATGGCGAAAGCTTGAGAAAGCTGGACTGCTGGAAGAGGGCATGCTGTGGCTCAGGGCTAGAGACTTTAGGTCTGATAAGGTGGATTCTATCTGGATACTGCAGGCCTTTCTGCGCAGTGGCCGTTTGCCATGGAGGCGGGACATGCGATTTGCGCAGGCGTAAAGGAATTTTGCCCAGATTGCTAATTACGCAAACACGCACCGCGAAAAGCGACATTATCGCGTTTTTAGCGTAGAAATCACTCTAACTCGCTCAGTGTGCGTCGCGTCGTAGAGAGACGATCTTGAGTTGCTGGATAGCTCTTGACTCACTGATCATTTGTTCTCCTATTGGTCGAAACTCAAAAGTTTGAATATCGCGAGCTACAGTAACCCAAAGGTTCAAACAGCAAATGGGCCCTAACTTGCTCGTCTTACGTTGTAGAGCGGCATTCGTTCGACCGTTTGAAAGCTTACGTGGAGGCAGTTGTTGAACGGCCATTCCTAAAGAAAAACTTTTGTTTTTTTAAACCCTTGTCTTACGAACAACTTTGTCTGCTAAAAAAATTAATCCCGGGCGAACCCAATGTTGCCTTGCAACAACCGCTCAGAAATGCGTGTGTCTTGCTCAAAAAATTAATCCCGGGAGATCCCAATGTTGCCCTGCAAGAACCTCTCAGAAAGGAGCGTGTCAGAAGTAGCGCATGAATAGTGGACTCCGGGCGGGCGCGCGTCATATCGGAAAGGCTTCGAAATACTTTACAAAAGTATCCACTCTTTTACTCTTCCACTTTAAAACACTCACAAACCACTCTGTATTAATAAAACAACTCAACTTTTTTAAAACAGCTTGTTGTGTTTTGTCCATTGTTTACAAGTTACACTACCATTGCGCACCTGAATCCCACGGACATGACCACATGGACCAGCACCACGGCGCCCAGGTTCATGCCCGACCAGGCCTGCACGCTGACGACACCTGCAGTGGACGATCGCTATCATCATTATTGTGTTGTATGCAGCGCCACGGGATGTTTGTGGAGGGCAACTTCAGGTGTACTTCAGGTTTCCTCGCTCACCCACCGAAGGCGATGGAGAGGATGGCCAGGCCGGCGACGACCACAGCAGTCAAGTCAAAGACGAAGACGAAGGTGGTCAGCATCATAAGCAGCCAGGTGAAGGCCGAGACGGTGCAGAGAGTGGGGATTATGTCCAGCACCAGCTCGTAGACCACAGACCTCCAGTCGTGGGTCACCAGGCCGAATCTTCGTCCCAGGGGGCCGTCGCAGAGACGGCGCCGCTCGAGGTGGCGGTCGGCCGACTCCTTCCAGCTTCGGAAGCCCTTGGTACTGGTGGAGAACTTGAAGGCGTCCAGAGAGCTGAGCGGAAAGCTTTGCAGTAGTGGATAGCATGCGATGTTTGCGACCGATGTTGAATAGAGGACAATTTTGCATCTAGTGCATAGGTATGTTGCACAAACAACTGCCAGCCATCTACTGACGATGGCCGCGCTGGCACGGCGTAGCTGAGTCTAGATGTAGCGGCCGAACGGCTAACGCTTGTCAATGGACAAACAAAGATTTGGATGGCATGTATGTACGTAAGCTGTTGTGATACGGTGTGTGTCACATGTTCTATTCCCTCAGAGCTTCACTAGCAATCTGGGCAAAATTCCTTGTAGACTTACTCGTTCTGCGCAAATCGCATGTCCCGCCTCCAGTGGGCAAACGGCCACTGGCGCAGAAAGGCCTGCAGTTGATCCAGATAGAATCCACCTTGATCAGACCTGAAAGTCTCGTAGTCCCTGAGCCACAGCATGGTCCCATTCTGTCCAAGCAGTCCAGGCCTGTTCTCAAGCTGTTCGACCATCTTCAGAAATTCATTCCTCCCAGTTTCATTTTCAAGGAATGCTACGTTGGTCACCATAAAGTTCTCGTTTTGAGACAGGGCGCGCTGCATCGCGTCCTGAAGAAGCTCCACATGCGCAATAGGCGACTCTGGCATCAGTGTCTCCAGCAGGGTATGAGTGGGCTGCATGTGGACCACCACACCAAAGAGTGACACAAAATGGAGCGAAATGGTTGTCAAAAGCAGCAGCGCTTGAAATGCGCAGTTCGTTTCCACAAGACCACAGTATCCTTTGATGGCGCCTTCTAGAGCGATGCCAAATGTTGCACAGCCTCGAGTCTGATGGGTGGAGCGACTCCTGCCGAGCAGCGATAAGGTGCTGGCGAAAAGACTAAACTGGAACAGCAAGTCGAAAGCCAGGCAGACGGCCGTGCCGAAGCAGAACAGCTTCAAGTCGCTCTGCCGACTGTTCAGCGCCCCAATGAGGAAGGCGCAGAAGTTGGTCACAGATGTGATGGTGATCGACGGGCCGGCGCTTGCTGCAACGTCGGCCAACTCCGGCGTTACCATGTAGCCACTTGAAGCTGACCTTTCCATTGATAGGCTCTCATCGTTCTCATCAAGCACTTCTGCTTGGTGTTGGCTGGTCTGAACTGTTATGTCCGCTTCGCCATTTAGGGCGCTTTCCAGCAGAGCTTTGGCAGCTCTGTGCCACGCCTGCTGCATAAGAAATGCGTCGTCCACTCCGATTCCCAGCACCAAGAATGGCGTAACGAACATGATTCCATTCATGCGGTAGCCAAGCAGCGCGCAGACGCCCAGCCCGCAAATGCTGGCCATACACGGCGACAGCACTGTGGCCAACGTCAGTGGGACAAGGCGCCAACTGAGCCCCTCGCCATTGTACCAGGAACTCAGAGCCATACTGGCAAGGACGAAGGCCGTCATGACGGCAAAGCCAACTGCAAATTTGGGCAGCAAGGCCAAACCGGCCCTGGAGGCTTCAGCATTCACGGCGTGTGGAGCGTCGTGGTAGACCAGCAGGCTCTCGTGATGGAAGTTCCTCAGATGTTCATAGAGGCTCAGCTCCCATTCTTGAAGGTCTCCACTTGTGAAGGTGGAGTGGCCACTGTAAATGGCTGAGAAGTCCAACTGGAGCAGCTTGGCTCCAGTGATTGGTCCAGAGGTGGTGCTGGAGTTCTGCCAGTCTAGACCACCCAAGGTGGGCAACAACTGGAACCTCCTTCCCATCACGGTAGTGGTTGGAAAGGAGAGCCCCAGAGGCGCCCCGGTGGTCTCATGGACCCTCAGCAACTCGGCCAAATCGCGCAGCATGCTCAGCTGCTCCACGTGACCTGACTTACAATGGGCGTTCTCGTAGCAAGCTTCATAGAAGCTAAACTGCTTCCCAGAGCTGGATAGAGTTATCGTGTAGTTGAAGTACAGGCGCTCGTAAGTCACAATAGCGTCTTGAAAATGGGCCGATCTGAGAATCGAGCCTCCGTCCTTGGCTAAGAACAGGGCCCGACTTCTGTAGACGCCCTTGCCAACGAACTCCATGTAGGCGAGCGTCTCCTGAAAGGCTCGGCTCTCCCCAGTAGTCAGGCCGCCAATCAAATCGTTCTCAACGCTGATCTGCGTCAGGCAGACGCCAGACACTGCTGCGGCCACCAGAGAAAGGGCTATTAGGCTCTTGGGCCATCGTGCCACGAAGGCGCCAATGGCACGGTAGAAACGGGTCAGAAGCTTGGCATGAATTACTCTCCATCGCGAGGGCACCATTGCAAAGGCACGCAAAAACCAAGTGTGGAAAAGGTTGGACCTTTCGGCGACAGACAGCGAAGGTTTGTGGATGTGTTGTTCACACTCGCATGTTGGAGAAAGGGGGATGTGTGATGCATCAATAGCGACTGCCACAACCTCGCATAGAAAACTCAGAGGGCGAGTTCTGCGACAATCGTAGCGCGCGTGCTGTCTGGGCCCCTTCACTGCAGAACGCC
Source organism: Linhomoeus sp. GSCO2_2 (assembly GCA_030248115.1). Classification (NCBI taxonomy): domain Eukaryota; kingdom Metazoa; phylum Nematoda; class Chromadorea; order Monhysterida; family Linhomoeidae; genus Linhomoeus; species Linhomoeus sp. GSCO2_2. Next base: position 13,234 of record JASAMZ010003795.1, read on the forward strand.
ACCATAGTTTGACACGTTGCCTGGCGCTCACAACTTATGCATATTTCAGAATGCAACCGTAGGGAGGGAGGAGGAGTGGAAGGGCACATGAAATGATGCGGGCGACAATTTTCAGCAAGACGTTCGCCAAACAACTCCACTCCACATCTCATCCATATCTTAATTGAGCTGCTGTGAATGAGAACTCTGCCACGATTTTACATTTTTAAAGCGTTTTAGGGTCTCCGAGCCACCAACGCATTGCATACAACACGTAAGAGCTCCACCCCTGTAGCTCTGCACATTCCAAACCACACACAGTGGCGAATAGAGCACAAAGGTAAACCAATAGGGCATATCACAAGGCCTGAGTACAATAATGAGACGAAGGGTGTCGTTTCTGCCGTCGAACTCACTCACGAAAGAGGAACGAACCAACGATTGCAAAGTCAAGTTGCTACAACGTGTATCACTCTCTTCCTTTCCTCTCTTTCCTTCACAAGACTATCTTCCGGTAACCTTCGGCGGCGTTGTAGCGCTGCTGTCGCGGGCTGGAGGCCGAGGGTGCGCTCTCATCATCTTCTTCCAGTTGCGTGATCACTGGAGTGGTTTTGGGAACTCCGTAGGTGGGCCACTGAATTTTACCCCTTCTTTCCACCTTCGGACCCAATTTACACTCTCAAATATGGCGAACCTGGAGGAGGCGCTGCTCGATTCGATTCAGGCGGCGGCCGATCGCGCTCTGACGCGTCTCTGCGCCCTCCAGCGCCTGGTCGATCATCGACAATAGGCCGGCAAGGTTGAAGAACTCGGCCTCGCGCTGCAAAGTTTCAACACGAATTCAAATCAAGCAAGTGCGCGTGCAAATGCTAAAAGACGCACCGCCAATCGACGCAGCAAATCCATGTCCTCGAGCGGCAGGACGAATCGATTCCCGTCCCTCAGGTACTGTAGCACGTGGGCGAACAGGTCGCCGTCCCTGTCGATGAAGATCCTCTCTTCGGAATCCTTCTGAAGTGGACTTGTCGCACAGACTGGTATTCCCAATTAGGATTATGACACAATCTGGTAAAATACGCATTCCAATTTGAATTGTAATCCAGGCTAGCAAAATACTACGTAATGAGATTAATTGCGATTGAATTAGTAGGTTGTGATAGTAACTAACCTCCCATTTAGATTGTGGCGCAAACTGGTGGTAAAATACTCATTAAACCGAAGAGTTACTGCGGCACAATCTGGCAAAAACACGCATTCTAGCGCCGTTTGCCACCTGCAGATTGGAGCGCATGACGACCACTCGCCCACTGAGCTTGTCCACTCGAAAAAGAAACTCAAAGAATGAGCTGCGGCTGCCAGCCAAGGTCCCAAAGGTGGTCATATACTGCTTGCCGCCCACATTCAAAATCACGATTTCGTTGGCGGAGCGGGCCTCCAAACGCTGAGGGTAGTAGGGGTCGTTAGGATAGCGCGCCATTGTTACTTTTGTCGCCTTTCGACGCTGCTAACACACTGGCAGTGGCTGGTACTACGGAGCAAGCTGGCTGACGCCCACTCAGCAGTTCGTGCGCAACTGAGCGTGCAGCAATGCCCCACGCGAAGAGGGCTTGTGGCGAACTTAATTTAACCTAATACACATTGAATAAGAGATGTGAATACGGGTGGCGACTGAAGAAATGCATCAACTATTGTTTAGTGAACCATTCGAGTGTTGTTACTGGCTTGTTTGAAACGTGCAAAACGGTGCTGTCTACATCGTGACCCGTTAATACTTCTGTAACCGTGCATACACTGCCAATAAAACACTAAGGAGTTAAGGCCTCATCGCACTGATAAGACCCCCTCCGCACCCTATGCAACCCCATTTAAACTTGGCGCGCGAACTCTCGCGACCAACGATGTCAACAGGAGCCGCCAGACAGTAATCAGCGGGACAAAAGTGGGTCATGGGTAGTTTGTACACTCGCCCGGCCAGACGACGGGCTAGTTCACTCGCTGCAGTCGTCAGTAAACAACCCTCTTTCGCTTTTGACCCAATGGAAAGGCGCTACCGCGTCCAGAGTGAAAGTGCTGCCAGCTCGCCTCTTCATGAGACTTTCAGGGTGGGTTGTGGAGATTTGAATTTGGCGCTTACAGTAACGCAAACTACCGTAGTGGGACGTCTAGCACGATGACCTTATTATCAACCTGGCGGACCCAAGCCAACTGAAGGCGAAGCCCAAAAGTCACGAGTTGGTGTTTGGACGCCACTTTACGGACCACATGCTGGAGGTTTGAATTTCTGGGCAGTTTTCTATTATAATTTTTTTTGGTTTGCGCAACTTTTAGATCGAGTGGACTCGCCAAGCCGGCTGGAAGCGGCCCAGGATCAACCCTCTTCACCACCTGAAGATCCACCCTGCCGCCAAGGTGCTGCACTACGCGAACGAGGTGGTACTGTAATCGACGATTTTGAATTCTCACGATACCGTAACCCAAGCGGACGCCTTTGCAGCTCTTCGAAGGCTTCAAGGCCTACAGAGGAATCGACGGTAAAATTCGACTCTTCCGTCCAGAGATGAATATGTCGCGCATGAACCGAAGCGCCATTCGGGCCAGCCTTCCAGTACGATAAGTAGTTGGGTCTAATACATTGTTTTTACATTTTAAAATGCTGACCATTGAATGCATTTCGATCAATTCACCAGACTTTCGACGGAGAAGAACTGCTGAAATGTATCGGTGAGCTGGTCCGAATCGACAAGGACTGGGTGCCTACGCCTGACGAGGGTTCCCTCTACATTCGACCCACTTTTATAGGGACAGAGGTTACTCATCTGCTGCTAAATCGCATTGGAAGCTGTAAACTGCTCTAATGGCATACGTGACACGAAGCGCAGTATTCACAAACAGTAGGCAGTTGTTTAGCAGACTGTGTCAAAGACGACAAAGTTCTCAAAATTTTCAGCCATTCCTGGGCGTCTGTTGGTCGGACGAGGCCCTTCTATACGTGTTGCTGGCTCCCTGCAACACTTATTTCAAAGACAACGCTCCCTGCGAGCCTATTTCTCTGCTAGCTAACCCTTCTGTCATCCGTGCCGCGCCAGGCGGCTCTGGCGCGTTCAAGCTGGGCGCGTGAGTGGGTTTCCCACCTGGGTGCGTCTTTTACCAATAGAATTTCAATGTAGAAACTACGCACCGACCGTTATGGTGGCCAAGAAAGCGGAGCAGGCAGGCTGTCAGCAGGTGCTGTGGCTCTATGGAAAAGAGGAGCGACTCACGGAAGTCGGCTCTATGAATGTGTTCGTCTTCTGGACGAATCCAGTGACTAAGGGTGGGGTCGCAAAAATTGTGCAAAATTCAAATTTATGCCTAAAATAATTTTCAGGAAAAGAGTTGGTGACTCCAAGTTTGGCCGACGGCACTATTTTGCCTGGCATAACGCGTCAAACTGTGTTAGAGCTCGCCAAGGAGTGGGTGAGCGAGCGCATTTGACATTGTGCCACGAAGTAATGCAAAAAGATGAAACTTCAAATCAATTCAGAATGAGTTCACTGTACTGGAACGGGTCATCACAATGCAAGACATTCGAACGTCCCTGAGGCGTGGACTAAAGTCCGTTCAAAAATAATGAGAACTGGAGGTTTTTCGGCTGGCTCCGTGACCTGTTTCAAGATATGTGCGCGGTAGGGGTACCAATCGATAGAGTATGGAGAGTGGGTTTGCACCATGCGTGTTTTGCGAAAATTACGCAACACGCACAGAAAACAACGCTCACTGAAAAAAATCGACTTTTTCAATACGTGGCCGATTTTTCTCATTTTAATTGCATTTTGTAGATTAATATGTCCTTATTAAGTGTGTAATATTTGGCGACTCTAGCTCGACGCATAAGAAAGTTGCAGCGATTCTCCCGACCCCTACTTTTTTAGATCCTTAACAAATTTTGAAAATCGCCGCAAAAAATTGCCAAAACTCTGTAACTTGCGAATGGCTTGACCGATCTTGCTCATATTTGGATAACGTATGGCAGGCATATAGGACTACCTTCGTGTAAAATATCAGACCTATCGATCCAAAACTTCGCGAACAGCAGCCATTCAAATATGCTGCTAGAAACGCCAAATTGGCCGTTTTGCCACCCAGATTTTGGAGCTGTCGTTTTCTGGCCATAGCTTGTTGCTGGCTAGTGCTAGTGACTTTATTTTTGTACCAATCGATGCGCCGATGTGTGCGCTACATTATTGGTTCCTGAGATACTGTGCGATTTTGGCCTCAGTGTAACGATATTAGTAGATCTTTCCGATTGGCTTGGTGGCACCGTAACTCCTGATAGCAGCAGAATTCGAGCATAGTCGTAACCAACAAAAATGTTGAAAAACGGACGACGCATCGAATAAAAAAGACCAGAGCTAGCTAGTCCTACCAGGCAAAAAGTTGCAACCAATCAGCGAAAGTGGAAAAATTACAGCGCCCGCCAGACAAGGAAAAAATCTTCTTTTGCGAATATCTTTCGTGACGATTGAGGAATCTCGGCGATACTTAGCACACTATTAGAGGGTATGGGTACCTACGCAGCGCACTGCAGTTTGGCCGTCTCCGATTAAAAAATATACCCAGTCCCCACCCAGTTCCCTTTTTCCGCGACGGCGTCTTGAAATGACCGCTGCTCAAGAAATGTAGGGGCTGCTAGGCTGTCGATTGGTTTGAAGCTGGTCCTATATGCCGCCCATACGTTATCCAAATATGAGCAAGATCGGTCAAGCCATTCGCAAGTTACAGAGTTTTGGCAATTTTTTGCGGCGATTTTCAAAATTTGTTAAGGATCTAAAAAAAAGTAGGGGTCGGGAGAATCGCTGCAACTTTCTTATGCGTCGAGCTAGAGTCGCCAAATATTACACACTTAATAAGGACATATTAATCTACAAAATGCAATTAAAATGAGAAAAATCGGCCACGTATTGAAAAAGTCGATTTTTTTCAGTGAGCGTTGTTTTCTGTGCGTGTTGCGTAATTTTCGCAAAACACGCATGGTGCAAACCCACTCTCCATACTCTATCGATTGGTACCCCTACCGCGCACATATCTTGAAACAGGTCACGGAGCCAGCCGAAAAACCTCCAGTTCTCATTATTTTTGAACGGACTTTAGTGAGCGCCGCATTTGCATATTCTACTGTAGCTACAGTATGCCAACGCCAAAGGCGAATTTACATACTCGTTTAGCTGCACGAGTTTTTCGGCGTCGGCACTTCCGTGTTGGTTTGCCCAGTGGAAAAGATCGTCTACCGAGTAGAATCTGTCGACGCGGAAAGTTCGGCAGGGAACGGTTTCGCCAACGGGGAATGCGACAGCGAACTTCTACAAATGCCAGAGGTTCCGCCAGAGGAGTCTTTGGCCAGCCGGCTCTTCAGAACCATTCTGGACATCCAGGTGCGCGTTTTGCGAGCGATTTTCAAACGCGACGACATTTTGTAAAAGACGCACAGCCTTTCAACGACCCATGCGCAAATTTCTACTTTTCATTCCAGCAAGGAAGGTTGCAGGAAAGGAACTGGACGAGGGTTCTGTGCTGATCCCTCCCTCATTCAGTGTGATTTGGTGTACACTTGGCTGTACATTGTTGCTGTGCTGTGTACCACTGTATGCAAGTGTTTCTCACAAGCCTATGGGTATTACAAGCGTGCTGCTATCCATATGCGGTGATTTTTGCATATTGACACTACTACGTAATGTAGATACTGCTGGCATATTGCGGATACTGTACATCCTGAACAAGTTGGACGGACAGCTATTTGGCTCCACATCTGAGTAGTAGAAGTAGGAGTTATAGTTTCTGCTGTCTTCGCTGTGTCTTGCATTTGTTGTGCTGTGTTTGTGCTGCATTTGTCGCTTTGGTTATGCATATTTGGTGAGTCGTCTTCCAGCGCGATTGCTGTCACGTGCTACATAAGCGCGCTTCTTTGCAGCTGCAAGTGTAACATCCGCCCGGCGCTTCTGTTTAATTTCCGTGTGTGGACAGTTACACAAACTGTGCTCAGTGTCAGTCCACCGCTGCTGTATTGCACGTGCAGTTACAAAGCGAAAAGACGCGCTTGGAGACGTGTCGGCGCGAGGCGCGCGACCCATTTTACACTTCACAATGGGCTGTGTTGTGAGATGCGTGTCGCAGGGTTGATACTGCACAACGCTCGGACGCGTTACACTTGAAAGTGATACTTAGTCTCGCTTGTCTGACACGCAATGCGTCGCCTTCTATTGGTGACTCTGGCTGCTTTGACAGCAGAATTTGGGGATGCGGCTTTTGTGATCGACTTTGAGAAGAACCCATACGGGGCAAAGAAGTGGCCCTCTCCAATCATCAAGTACAGGATCACCAAATCGCTTTGTGCGTGAGTCTTATAATCTTGGTGATTTGAAGCAATAGTGTTATAGTAGTCTCAGTTCTGAGTACTTGCTACTACTTGTGGTCAAACGAAGCGCATCCTTTGACGTGTAAATGTGTATTTGATGACATGACAGACTGGCTCAGGCTTAGACTATTCTGCAGTTGTTATGATTGAAATTTGGCGTCGTCCATTTGCGGCGTCATTTGCAGACGCCAACGAAACGGCCGCCATCAAAGCCGCTCTCCGGCAATTCGAAGAGACGACTTGTCTGCGCTTCGTTGAAGACGCAGACGCCTTGTATCACTCAATCACCTTCAAGCGGACCAACAAACACAGGTCGTCAAAGGGTTAACATTTTCTTGGTGAGAGCCAATTGGGGAGGGACGACAGCACAAGCGTTCCAAAGGAGTCTCGGGTCGTAGCGGGGTTCAGCATACCGAGATGTAGCGTTGGTCCAAAATTATGTACCGTGTGCGTGTGCTCTTATTTGCTATATTCGCTGCAGTGCATAGGCGAATAGGCAGACAACGTGGTTACTAGGGTGTACTGCCTCTGACACCAGAACTAAACTAAATGATCGAAAAGCCGTATACAAAATGTAGGTAGATTATTCTGGACTGGACACTAAAACACAGGCCTAGGTATAGGTATGTAGGTGACAAACTGCATTACATAATTAATTTACTGTACCCATTCTGCTGACTCAAAGTTCTCTTCCGTAAACCATGGATTCTCCCACAGGTGTCGCGGCACCGTTGGAAAGCAGCTCTTCAACCTCATCATAGGCTACTATCGATGTTGGTCGGTGAGTGGAATTTGAATATTGAAAATTTCAAGCTGCCGTAATCCAAAACTCGTTCTGTTCATCACTCAGAAAGTGGGCTACATCCTGCACGAGATAATGCACAGTTTGGGCTTTCGACACGAACACCAGCGCCCCGACAGAGACGACCATATCGAGGCGGGCGCTTTTGGAAATTGCGCCAAAATACTTCACGATTTAGTCGTCACGTCCTGCTAGGATACTGTACTTCAGATATTCAAACACAACGTGCAGGAGGGCCAGTGGAAGTTCTTCAAACTCATCGACAACGACTTCCACACCACGCTGGGAACGGATTATGACCCCTACTCGGTTATGCACTACGAGCCGCCGGTGGGTGGCCGACTTCCATTTAGGAATAGAAAGTAGAGTCGCATTCTTCAAACGCACGAGCAAGTCGATTCGTCTTGGGCGTGCTCTACAGCTTACAGTGCAGTACAGTACAGTACGGTACGGTACGGTACGGTACGGTACGGTTCGGTACAGTACGGTACGGTACGGTACGGTACGGTACGGTACGGTACGGTACGGTACGGTACGGTACGGTACGGTACGGTATGGTACGGTACGGTACGGTACAGTACAGTACAGTACAGTACAGTACAGTGCAGTACAGTACGGTACGGTACGGTGCGGTGCGGTATAATACAGTACAGTACGGTACGGTGCGTCACGGTACCGTACATTGCAGTGCAGTGCAGTGCAGTGCAGTACCGTGCATTGCAGTCCATGTAGTAGGCGAGGGACTGACAAACCAAGCCAGATTGCTCTTTTGAGTCTAGCATTGACCGCCCGGTTGCAACTTGGTCTAGTCCTATGTGCAACCTTGATTGGAGCGTCAGCACCGTTGGGCCGAGCATAATCTCGATATTCTAGACCTCCTATGCCAACCCGTATAACATCATAAGCCATAGATCATCCGCACCCCCCACTCAGCTCTTCGCCAAAGAGCCCGGGACAACGACCTACCTCTCAAGAAGGGAGGAACGGGATTTTATGGACATGGGACAGAAGCGAGGGCTCAGTAGGGGAGATATCGACGCCATCAATCGGCTGTATTGTTCCACGAAAGAGAGCGAGGGAGAGAAGGAAGAAGAGAGATCTCAGTTCTCTTAGACTGTGTGCCGTATACTGTACCCAATGGGAAGTGATACAAGTCGCCGTTCTCGTCTCATGACCGACAATTTCCCATACAGTTATCGTCGTGCACGACAAATCGGCGCTATGCTTACGTTTGTAACTGCATTTGTATAATGCATGGCAATGGTATCATATCGTCGTATGTCGATCATGCCGTATCGTATCATGTCTAGCGATTACTGACATCTTGAAGACGGCAACATCCGCATAGTTAGTGCTCCTCGGCAAGCGCAATACGTGCACCCGGCAGTGTGTCCATTCTTTCAAGATTTCGGAATTTATTTTGTTCTTGTTCTTGTTCCAACCAAAGTCTTGGAACTTGGTTAACAATTTAAAGAACATTGTTCTTAAATGGTTCCCGTCCGTATAAGTGCTGGCCCTAAACAGCCCTGGCTTGTGCGCCTGCGGTAGCAGATAGCTCACAACATTTACAGTTTTGAGTTTACACCACGCTCCTAGACTGTCTGTACCAGCCGTCTTCCTATGTATAATGATTCCATTGTGATATGACGTGCGGTTTTGCTACACAGCATATTTCAAAGGGAACAAAACAACCAGGGAACAGTTTAAGAACAATTTGACCAAATTGTTCCAGGCGTCCGCTACATTGTTCTTTGTTCTGTTCTTGTTCCAGAATATCGTGGGACAATAGAAATTGTTCTTGTTTTGTTGACAATTTAGCATGAACTGTGTTCCGGAACATTGTTGCGCTGGAACAGTTGGACACACTGGCACCCACCCGGAGGTGCAACGACGACGTCGTAGGCGGGGAGTCTCCCATGAACTTTACACGACTAGACTACCGGGTGTCCCATAAATCCAGACCCCCTTCTACGGCAAGCTGTAGAAAACTCTAGGCGGTGAAACTTTCACAGATTGGAGTCCAAAGTCTTGGGACATCTGACACCTAATTTCAGCACTGTACACAACTTCACTCGGGAATTCTGGCGCAAAACCCAAAGTTGGTAAATTTCTCAAGACTGGCCGTCTTCTGTCGGCCACAACTTTCGCTAGACTGCAGCTAATTTGGTGCGACTTGTACCGTTTTAAAGAAGACAAATTAGGCTTTCGAATGGTCTTAGAACGAAAATTGTAGCTTGTAGCACGCACGAGAAAGGTCGAAACAAAGTTCGTTTGCCGGCCCCAAAGCAGGGTGCAGTCAGCCCCTTCTCCTGCAGCAGGGCCTCCTCCACGACGGCCAGGGGCCGTGACCAATTGTGGGGTGTGTGCCCGCAAGTCCGCGAAAGTTTGTGTATGATGCCAGAATTGGGCGTCAGATGTCCCAAGACGTTGGACTTCAATCTGTGTAAGTTTCATTGCGTAGAGTATCCTACAACTTGCTGTAGAGGGGGGGGGGGGTCTGGATTTATGGGACACCCGGTACACAACCCACCGCGGTACAACTTCGGCTTCACGACGACAACTTACATCTTTGTTCATAATACCGCACAGGGTGGCCAATAGAAACTTAAACTAGTTTCAGTTTCAGACTCACAGTTTAGTTTTAGTTATTTGAATGTCAAATTTTACCGAATTTTAGCAGATTTTCATAAAATTCTAGCCGAATTTTTGTAAATGTGTAGATATTTTGTCATATTTAGGTCCAAATATGCAAGGATGCCATCCCAAGTTTAGAAATCGCTTCTTTGTCCACTGAGTATTATCCCACAAGAATGATTTTGAACAATTCCTTGTGACTTTCTGAACCTTCAATAACTGAAACTCAGTTTCAGTTACTTAATCGAAACTCGAGCGTACTCCATAACTGAAACTGAAACTGAAACTGAGACTCAGCCAGCACCATAATTTTTGACTGAAACTAAAACTGAAACTAAAATGAGTTTCTATTGATCACCCTGATACCGCAGCTGCACTTTGAAACACGCACGTTCGCAGCTGCTTCTTGTTGCCGACTTTCGGAATATCAATGCAAGCTTGTTCGGATAGAAGGGACTCGCTCTTCTGGCTGTCTTGAAGACGATAACTGTAACTTCACTAGCGCCTCCAGGCCGAGCGCTATGCAGCCAAAAGTGCAACCGACGACGACGATGGACACAGCGCCGCTCATCTGTGAATTCGGTCGAAATCATGGATGCACTAACTGCTCATTATGCAAATGCCACTATTTTGTAGCACTGTACATAATTGCAGGTTACACTGTACTTCTTCTGACCTGAATGAGTGACAGTGGCTGGGCGGCGCGAAACTGGTCGCCTCTGTCCAGGGGGCACTTGCTTTGGGAGGAGACGACAAAGTCGTACTTTGACTCCACGCGCAGAGCGAACGCCTGAACACATGTATTTATTACAATGTATCTCATTAAGTGCCTCCCCCCTGACCCCCAACTCCCCCCCCCCCCCCTCGGGGGGACCTGGGTTTCAAGACCTCGTCCATGATTTGTTCTGATTTTAGGACTACGTCCGTTGGCAAGCGGCCAATGGATGACCACGTCCATGCGCAAGCTTTTTTTCGGACTACATCTTACATGAGTGTGACCTGTTGAAGACTGCTTCCTTGATTTTGTTACTTTGTAAATACCACGTCGCTATTGTGAAGGTCGTTGGAGCAAAAGTGTATCCGTGGATGTCATCTGTGCATGGTAAACGTAGATCTTTTCCAATATGGAACATGTCGCACATCAGATTCGCTACTAGTCATGGACCTGTTCCAAGACCCGTGGTGGTGCTGAAGTTTTGAACCTCTTCCGGATGGTTCAGTGGTTTAGTTTTGGACCTCTTCCAAAGCCAATGACACAATAGGGGTGCGATAGAAATTGTCTTTGTAAACGTGCAATAAAGCTGCCTTGTTGACTGGGTAGTATGACGTTGTGCGCGTGGGATTACTTCCCAGTGCTCTGCTGCTTTATCACTGGCATTACACTGTGTATGGTCACATGGTCCCATCAAGACGTGGTCCGGTCGCGGCATGCCGCCGAAGAGGAAGTCGGCGATCGCCGCTGCTGCTCTACTGTTCGAGCAGGTCCTCAGCTGTTATGTTTCGTTGTTACTACGTGTGGAGTGCTTGACATTACCATGCGTGGTTAACAACCAACACACTGCAAATACTTTGGGATGTGTCTGACAATGATGACGCATTCGGCAGCGACTACAGCTCTGATGATGGTCATGCAGACCCAGAGGATGCAGAGGAATCTAGCCAAGGAGAAAGCAGCACAGATGGTGGCACCTACAGACCGCCTCCAGAGAAGAAGAAGAAGTTCAGAAAGAAGCCCACTCCTGCCAGGAAGAAGCCGACCCCTGCAAAAGAACCCAGCCCAGAGAACGTCAAATACCGTGACTCAGAGGTGATCCAGTCTTTGTGTGGCTGACATTTATGCATGGATATAGTTCACCCCATTTAGGCTGCCAAGCTGAGGAAGAGGGCCAAAAAGGTGACACCAGAGTTGGAGGAAGAAGCAGGCCAGCATCTGTTACCTCTTCCAGAGGATTATGAATGGGTGCACGGCCTGTTCACACAGCGGTCAAAAATCCCATGGGCACCATACAGGGAAAACTCGTGGTCCACCACTCCGGACCACAGTGGAAAGTCATTGCTGAGACTATTCCTGGAATTCGCAGCTGAACCCCTGGAGGAAGTCATTCGATGCACCAACAAAGCAGGCTCGGAGAGGTACCCTCTGTCATTCCGAAAGCTGGACTGGGCCGGAATGCTGAAGTTTGTGGCTGCGATTTTCTATTTCGACGACGTCCAGCATTCCGATCTCTACTCGTATTGGCTGGGAGAGAGGCAAGATGCCTTCATCTCCAGCCTGGGATTGAGTCGGAATGTATTTTCACAGTGGTACAAGCTGGTCACTTTGTATGACAAAGAAGAATATTCCCCGAAAGAGAAAACAGAGAACAAAATTTACAAGGTCTCAAACTACCTGGTACTGGTGCAAAGATCCCTTCAGAAGATGAGGCATTGCAAAAGTGCAGACATCAGTCTAGACGAAGAGATGACTGACTTCAAGGTTGGGACCTCATCTTTTAGGCTGACCTAACATTAGAATGTGTCATGTTGTATGTTGTATTCAGGGCAAATGTGGCCTTATCCAAGTAATCAAAGGCAAGCCTCGAGGAAAGGGGCTGAAATACTACTGCCTCTGTGACCCAGAGACCGGCTATGTGTTTGCGGCGACCCTGCACTCTCACACCAAGTTCCCCTATGAGGAAGTCTGGGGACGAATCGTAGCCATCTGCTATGATCTGTTGAGAGGGGACTCTGACAAAGGACTGAAATCGTTTTTGGATCAGGGATTCAACGTTAGTACTCTTAACAGCTTGAAAAGGATTGGTACCGTCCATAAAGATGTGGTACAACCTATTCAGGTGTTTACGGACCGCTACTACACCACTGTGCACATGAACTACGCCATGTTCCACAGGAACACCAAATTCTGTGGCACTCTGCGCCGAGAACAACGAGCTAACCTACCCACAGAAATAATGAAGGGGACAAAGAAGAAACCCAACAAGGCGATCAAGAATCTGAAACGTGGCCAGATGGTCTGGAGACACTCCAACTATGGTAATGTGTGGTGGTTGCACATTGTTAGTCTGAGACCTCTTCCGTGTTAGATGATTAAACTTATCAGGCGAGTCGTCTGCTGTGACGTGGAAGGACAACACAGAAGTCACGTTTCTGACATCTCTGGATGATGTCGGTGATGAGGTGGTCTGTTGTTGCCGCCGGGGCAAAACCAGCAAAGGTGTGGTGTACCGCATCCGTCTGGAGCAGCCAGCTGTTGGGAAAAGATTCACAGGGGGAATGCCTGGTGTGGATTACCAGTACGTTTTTCATTCTTGGATTTCTTGCATGGTTCATTGTGCCGATCATCATTGTACTCATCATTCATTCAGTGACCAATTGGTCACCTCTCGCAAGAAGCATCACAAATCCAGGCGGTGGTACTTGAGCGCGGTCTTCTTCCAAACTCTGGATTGGTTCGCTGCCAATTCCAGGATCCTTCTGGCAGAAGCTAGTCCTGAAGAGGTCATCAACTATGTAACGCTCAACAGTACTAAGAAGATGTAGTCTTTCATTCAATTTCAGGCATCCAAGCTGCCTAACAAGGACGTCAAAAGGGCTCTAGCACTTGAATTGGGAAAATTTGCATTGTCTCTTGAGCGTGAGGAAAGAAACGGAAGCCCCAATGTTCACGCGAGTGAAGTGGTCTGCAGCGAGGACAGGGTCATCGACTTCAACCCAACCACCGCCCCGCCCATGCTAACCGAGTCTCAGATTGCCTCCCTGCGACTCGACCGACAAGTGGGACACTACCCCCGGATTTACTACATAAGAAGACACTGCAAGGGTCACATGCAGGCCCAGTGGACCAGATACTACTGTAGTTGTTGTGGAGTCTTTCTTTGCATCGAAAAGGGTTGTTTTGAGCGCTTCCACGAGACCCGCGACTACCTCTTCGACGATGCTGAGTTGGCAAATAAGCCTAAGGATCGTGTGCGCGCTAAATATCTCTTGTGACTTTGTGATGATGTGGTCGGCATAAACAGGGTTCTGTTAGGACTTCGTCATTTGTTGTCCATGGATGTGGTCTGCCACTCGTTGAAGATGAGGTTTTTGTTGCGTTGAAAAAAATTGGTCGGATGAGGTTTGCGGTATGACGGACCACGTTTTCGAAAAAAGATGTAGTTTTAAGCCAAAAAACGGATGTGGTTTTAAAAATGGGGTCCCCCCCCCAGCACCCCCCCCTCAAATGTGAGGGGGGAGGCACTTAACGAGGTATGTAGTCGAATGCTACCGTATTCGGCCGGACAAGCAAGGCGTCGCGAGTATCGTGTACGTAAGTTGCCAAAGAATGCTCTTTCGGCTAGGTAAGACAAGAGGCGAGCTCTGCTTTCGGCTAATAGGTCATACATAACTCATCCCACACACACACAGACATAGGTACTTTCTATTTCCACTCGCTATATTTCCATTACCGTCGACAACGTGCGGTAGGTACGCTACAGTACCTGATTGTAGATGAGGGCGGTACGCAGGTCGTCGCTCGCCACCAGTGGATGGTCGGTTCTGAAGGCCCAACTGCGCCACTGCGTCGGCAGGTCGTAGACGACGCTCTTTCTCAAGGAGCAGCCGCCTGCAGAGACGACAGTGTAGAACATTACTCGAGCCTGCTGGAGACCAATTTAAAACAAGGAAGCCTACAGTAGCGGTACGGTACCTCGCTGGACGACCGCCGACGCGTAGAGCTCCATCTCGCACAGCACCAGGCGACTGGAGTCGTCCGCCAGTTGCCCGATCAGTTTTTTGTAAGGGAGCACCAAGACAGGATTCTCCAACACGGCTTCTCTCAAGCGCTCGAAAGAGCTCAGATTCGACGTGGCCATCTGATCGTAGAACCACAAGTTAGCGTCCTCCGTGACGAATCGGAGTCGTTTCGACTCCACAGCGATCGCCAAGCTTGACATGTCGACGAAAGGGAGCACCTCTGAAACGTTGTCCAGTGTGAAACGACGCTTTGATGTGGCCGAAGAAGAAGACGACGACGACGACGACGACGACGACGACGACGACGACGACGACGACGACGACGACGACGACGACGACGACGACGACGACGACGACGACGACGACGACGACGACGACGACGACGACGACGACGACGACGACGACGACGACGACGACGACGACGACGACGACGACGACGACGACGACGACGACGACGACGACGACGACGACGACGACGACGACGACGACGACGACGACGACGACGACGACGACGACGACGACGACGACGACGACGACGACGACGACGACGACGACGACGACGACGACGACGACGACGACGACGACGACGACGACGACGACGACGGCGACGACGACGACGACGACGACGACGACGACGACGACGACGGCGACGACGACGACGACGACGACGACGACGACGACGACGACGATTAAGCGGCTTGGAGCAACCTTCCGGCCTGATGAGCAGCTTTGCGACGACACCACACTGGAAGAGCGCCACGAACAGAGTGGCCACCAGACCGCAGAGAACGAGGAGTGCCCTGACTGCCACTGGCAGCCGGCTGATATGAGAGACACTTGTGAACATTTGTCCTTCACCAGTTGTAGTCTTATTCTTCACCACAGCCCACAAGCCGAGCACCAGACAGAGTCCAATCAATGACAAAGCCATGAAACCCAGAAGTGGCAGGCCAAACACCCTGAGGACTGCAGTGGCACTTGTTAACAAGTCTTCTCCGCCTCTTCTCGTGACAAAAGCGTAACGTAGCGCCATTGCCAGATAGCCATAGCCCAGGTAAGCAGCCTTGTTGGGCCCATACGACCAGCTCACTGAAGTCGTGTCTATCTCCCCCTCTGAAATCATTCTCGCCAGTCCTGTTAGATGGCTGAGATTGCCATTGGCTTCAGATGGAAAGTCGCCCCATTCCAGCTCTTCCAAAGGCGCCAATTGCCAGTCCAGACCCATAAGAGTCAGCGTCATTCCTAGAATTTCATTATCGATCCCGGGATGGGTGCAATTGGGTGTTGGTAGCAACGTGTAGAGTCCGCATGGGTTCACGTAGGGAGGGAAGGTTTTCGTGCCAACGATCAATTGGGCTGCAGAGCGATTACTGTGGTAGTTGGAATGCATTGCAAAGGAAACTTAGTGTGCCACGGCACCCAACGGCGACAAGTGTCGCTTTCGAATTGCAACTGAAGTTGTAGGATTAATCCAGTGTTCGAAGGTAGGTGCTTCCTTTTAGAGTTAGCACAACTGTTTGCGAGAAGAGTTGTGAGGTGCCGTTTTGCTTTGGATTTGAGGCGAATGCCTCGAAGTTGCGCCAGTGATGAGAAAGAAACCCAACAGTCTGCCAACGTCAGTTTCCAAATTCATGAGCCAAGCGCTTGATTACGTAAAACAGATTCGAAGGTGAAACGCATAGTTCGATTGAAATGAACATGCTGTTTGCCAATTCTGCGTATAGGGCAAACCCCATTAGAAGGAGGAACATCGCCGCTATTTGTAATAAGATGGTGGGAGGAGGGGGGGGGGCAGCCTGAGGATATGCATTGTTTGCTTTGAAGCCTAGTGCACCGAAATGAATGGTAATTTGAGAAATTTCACGAAGGGTTGTTTGACGCTGGCAAGACGTTGGAATTCCGAGTGCTAGTGGCTGCTGGTATAAACTTCTAGACAGTAGGGGCTTGCAAAAGCGACTTTCGAACGTTGACACACCCAGTTTACAACAAATATTACCTACCATCTTGA
>JASAMZ010003797.1:0-13807 GCA_030248115.1 Linhomoeus sp. GSCO2_2
AGCGCTCCCTGCTCCTCCATTGTCGACTACGTGTGCGCTGGTGCAAGTTACGAGATGCGCGGCTGGAAGCGATTGCACGGCTATTGGCACTTCAAAGGTAGCAGTCACTGACTCTGAGGTAGTATTTGGGCCTAAGTCGCGCACACGGAAATTGGTAGATTCGGTCGATTCTGCTGTCGAAAATTGGTGGATAAAAGACACTAAGTACAAAATTCCGTTCCAAAACACAAGGTAGAATTTGAGCAAAATTACTGCGCGTCTACGTCTGTCGATTCCGAGTCGCTACCTAAGTCGAAATCGTCGCCTGAATCGTCGTCGTGTCGTCGGGAGGACGGCTCTCTCGAGCCGAAATTGTCGTTGCGCACATTCCATACAAGAGTACCGTTGCAAAACACAAGGTAGAATTTGAGCAAAATTACTGCGCGTCTACGTCTGTCGATTCCGAGTCGCTACCTAAGTCGAAGTCGTCGCCTAAATCGTCGTCGTGTCGTCGGGAGGACGGCTCTCTCGAGCCGAAATTGTCGTTGCGCACATTCTTGTCGTCTTCGTCTCCTTCGTCGTCTAAGCAATTGTCGGTCGGAGCACAGTTGACGCTTGTTGAAAACTTCGGTGGCTTTTGGGTGTCTCTCCCCAGCATTCAGCCATCGAGTTGTGGTTCCACGTTGGTCGTCCCCGGTTTCCCTATGGTCATCTCCGACTCTGGTCCTTTCCCTTCGGTTGGTTCCCTTCCTACGGCTGGGTCGGACATGGGCCTTTCTACGGCAGCTCCCCTTCTGGTGTCCAACGGTCCATCTACTGGAGCGACTGCTTCGAGCTCTATTCTGCCATGTGGATCTGTGGAACTTTCCCCCTGGTGCCACCGTCCCTTCAAGTGGACCTTTCCCCTTCTGGATCCATCCCCGGCCTAGTCCCTCAAGCCTCGTCCTGGTTTGAGTGTTATTTGTTTGTTTGCTATTGTTGTTTTGCCGTAGTCGCCTCTGTTGTTGTTTGTCGCGCTCGCTTGTTTTCGGCCGGGAGTGTCGCGTCGCCGCGTGATGCCGCGTTACAATTTCTGTGTTTGAACGAGCGTGTTACCGTACATTTATGTCCCAAGCTTTGCCGATAATTTGAATTTGAACGGCCGCGCTTTTGGTTATGTTATCGGTAGTTAGCGTAGAAGCTACGGTAGATACACGTGTCATCTAGAGGTGATATAGCGTGATTCCGGCGAGTTTCCTTCAGTCGTGTCGAGTGGTGTCGAGTCGGCTCTTGGGTTTATTCTCCTTTGTTGTGTGGTGTGAAGCGGGCCCTTTCCTGTCGTGAGTATTGGTCGTCCGTTGGTCGCGCATCGCTTCTAAGTCGTCGATCGCCGTCGAAAGTTGCTTCTAGTAGTCGGATCGTCGTCGTAGTGGGTCGAGTCTGGCGTCGCATTGTAGTTTCCGTCGTTCGAGAGAAAATCCCGTCGAAAATCCGTCGATTCACAGGTTATTTTATCACAAGTCACGGTGCATTGTTCCTTGCTCTCCCTACAATCCATCGCACGTGACTTGACAACTATGACCCTATCGTAGCGTCATTTCGGCGACTGAGCAGCGCGCAGTTCAGTCATTATCGGCTAGGGCAGTACGTTACGTACACGACTGTCTCAGTCTCAAGCGCTCGAGACTATGCACTTGTCGACAAAATTAGTTCTGATGCTTTTGGAAGGCTGAAATCTAAGGATAGCCAACTCTGGTGCAAGAAAGTGTTTGTGTATGTATGTACCAATGCCCTTCTCAGTACCCCATGAACGATACTGGTATCCATGAACTAGCTCGGCTTCTCCACCTGCGTTTTCTGCGGTCTGAGGACGGTGACGCTTGCAAGCAATCGATGGTTGTCGCGCAGCAAGATAGTATGTAATTCGATCCTCTTAGAAGCAAGGAAAAAGAAAGAAAGGTCTAGAGGAAGAAGATGAGTTTCGACTTCCTTCTCCGCCGTCGCCTGCGTGGAGCGTCGTCAGCGAGTATCAGCTGGAGGAGCTGCAGGGCGACACCTTCGCGGGCGGATGGTCAATATCGCAGTCGTCAACGAGATTGCCACCAATGTCAGCCAGTTCCAGCTGGGCGGTCTGCAAAGCGTCGGCGACGACTCCGACGATCAGCACGGCCATCTGCAGCGGCTGTGGAAGGGCGTCCAGGTTGGCATCTTCCCTCGAAGGTAGTCAAACATACAATGTGCTAGGAGTGAAGAATGAGACGTTTTAGCTCGACTGGACCGACCTGAATCGAGAAGGCTGCCAGCTGTGGAAGTGCCCCCTCTGCGAGCACCTTCCCAGCAGAAGACGGCGCCTGCGGTCGCAGCAGATCCAGGAAGGAGAGGAAGAGAAGGCGATGTCGGCCAACGACGACGGCAAACGAGCGGAAGAAGAAGCGACGACGACGGAGAAAGACGACTACGAGGCGCAGTTGGCCAAGAAGAAAGTTAAGGAGGAGGAGGAGACGGTCGTCTGCTGCACCGTCTGCGCGGAGGAGGCCGTGCCGTCGACGGCGATGCTGCCCTGCTGGCGCTGCAAGAAGCTCTACTGCGCCCTCTGCCACCTGCGCATCGCCTGCGGTCTCGCCAGGTTCACATTTCGTGTGTAGTTATCTTGAGGCCAACAAAGTATGTTCAAAGACAGCCGATTATGTATTATTTCATTCAGCACCGCCCACTGCCCGTTCTGCCGCAACGTCTACGACACTCATCAAAAGCAGTGGTTCGCCCTGCTGAGAAGCGCCCACTTCGGAGGGGGCGACTACCCTTACACAAGTGAGACAGACGCTTACCGCACCCGCCTCGCTGCGATTGTGAATAAGGTAGTCCGAAAACGCCAAACGATTGTACTACGCTGCTTCCCTTTTACCAGGGCCGCCGGTCGAGGTCGACTGGGGCGAAGGGAGCTGGATGTCGGTTTCGGTGTCGATTCCACTGCCGACTTTCAACGTGTCGACAGCGAGTTCGCCAGAGACTTCGCCGTACGACGACGACGACGACGACGACTCGACTCAGAGCGACTGGGGGCATACGTGTAAGCGCCAACCGGCCAGGGGAGGGGGGGCGGTATAGCACCCCTCAGGGAGGGGGGGGGGGTCTGAGGCCCCTGGAGGGGGAGTCAAAATGACCTAAAAATTTTGCCAAAAAAGTACCAAAAAATAAGAGACTTTTGCAAAAATAGGCCAAAAAGTGCTAAAAATTGCTTAATTTTGGTCATAAACGTCTAAAATATAGCGCCGCAGTCGAAAATTTTGGTATTTTCAATCACCGATGGTATTATTTTTGCAATTTTTTTGCGCCGCTTGCTATAATTTTTGAATTTGTTGGGGGGTTTTTTGAGGATGGGGGGAGGGTGTACCTGGGGGCATGGAGGGGGGGGGGGGGGTACACTTTCGGCTAGGGGGGGGGGGGGGCTTACACCCCCCCCCCCCATACGCCCCCCCCCCCCGGTTACACGTATGACTGGGGGATGTACTCGGTCGGTTAGAAGTCGGACCACTCATTCAGTTCCGAGCTTACTGGTGGAGCTTCATTTATGTCCTCTTCTGTTAGGCCAAGGCGAGCCGATCTTCGGCCCGAGTGCGGCGGCCGAATCGAAGGGCCAAGAAGACGACGACAACAACCACTGAGCGAGAGAAGAGCAGCTGCACTGACACTCGTATCTGTGATATCGGCGCCTTTTCTGTCACTAGCGCATATTATGATGTTCCTACTTCTCGCGGGCTCTATCGTGCTAGCCGCGCTTGAGACGTCACGGTCGGAATTGGCTTCACGGAACACTGAGGAACGCCAAAGCTTCACGCGTTATATTCTCCTTCAGTTACCACAAATTAGCATTCCCCGGGCATTTGGGGGAGGGGGGGGGGGGTGTACTGCAGTGTTTGACACTACGATACCGGAAGTATGGTATGTACATACTGTATGTCCTCAGTACCTACAGTATGCATGATGTGTTCATGAACTGAATCTGACTCAGCCGCTTCACCAGCGTTCTTCGAGGTCCGAGGATGCTGACTTGCAAACAACCGATGATTCCGGCACCGCAAAGTACTGAATTTCGAGCCACTTTGCTGAGATAGTAGGGAGAGTAAGAAATACCCAGAAAGGAAGAAGATGAGTTTCGGTATTCCTTCGCCGTCGCCTGCGTGGAGCGTCGTCAGCGAGTATCAGCTGGAGGAGCTGCAGGGCGAGACCTTTGCGGGCGCTCTGTCGCTGCAGGACTACGAAACCGTCAGCGGAGGCAGCGTAGCGGAGATGGGTCAGCTGGCGGAGCAGCAGCAGTGGGAAGACGTCCAGGTCCATCCGTCCCTCAAAGGCCTTCTTTGAGCGCAACTGATGAAGGAACAGGCGTTTCAGCTCGACTGGGCCGACTTGGACAGAAAGGCCTGTCAGCTGTGGAACTGCCCCTTCTGTCAGCATCTGCCGGCCAGCAGCAGGCGGGGCCTTTGGTCGCAGCAGCTCCAAGAAGGAGAGGAAGAGAAGTCGACGTCCGCAGACGGCGACGACCAGCGAGCGGAAGGAGAAGCGACGACGACGGAGAAAGGCGGTCACGAGGCGCAGTTGGCCAAGAAGGAAGAGAAGGAGGAGGAGAGTGCGGTCGTCTGCTGCACCGTCTGCGCGGAGGAGGCCGTGCCGTGGACGGCGATGCTGCCCTGCTGGCGCTGTAAGAAGCTCTACTGCGCCCTCTGCCACCTGCGCATCGCCGGCGGCTTCGCCAAGTTTGGATTTCTTTCGTTCACTAATTGCTGGCAAGAAGACAAAGTGTGCAGACAACGGAAATGTTCGTTCAGCTATGCCCACTGCCCGTTCTGCCGCAACGTCTACGACGCTCATCAGAAGCAGTATTTCGCCCTGCTGAGAAGCGCCCATTTCGGAGGAGGCGACTACCCTTACACAAGTGAGACGCTGACCGCACCAGTTCCGCTGCGATTGTGATTAGTCTGGAAAACGCCAAACGTTTCTACTACGTTGCTTCCCTTCTTCTACCAGGGCCGCCGGCCGAGGTCGACTGGCTCGAAGGGAGCTGGGTGACGGTTCCACTGCCGACTTCCAACGTGTCGACCGCGAGTTTGCCAGAGACTTCGCCCTACGACGACGACGACTCGACTCAAAGCGACTGTGATGAACTCGGTTGGTTAGAAGTCAGGTCAGACTACTATTTATATGCGTTTCGAGCTTGCTAGTGGCGCTATCCTCTTCTGTTAGGCCAAGGCGAGCCGGTCTTCGACGAAGACGCCGGTCCGAGTGCGGCGGCCGAGTCGAAAGGCCAAGAAGACGACGACAGCGACCACTGAGCGAGAGAAGAGCAGCTGCACTGACACTTGTATCTGTGATTTCGGCACTTCCTTTATACTAAGCGGCAAAACTCTGTCCGTGTGTTTGTTTGTTTGTCTGTGAACGCCATAACTCTAGAGATCGTTGAGCGGTCGGGATGGTCTATAGCTTAAACTGACCACCATTCACTGTAGTTTTGCACCTCCTATTTTAGAAGTTCCACAAATCCCTAAATTGTGATGAGAATCTGCAAAAACCGACAATTTTGCACCAAATTCACAGAGGGCGATGACTTCTGAAGAGTGAAACAGGTGGTTGAGTCGATGGACGTCGGCGGCGGATGGCTCACTCTGACCGCGATGCTCCGCAGTATCCGAAGGCGCCACTTCGTGCCTGGACCGAGCACCAAATCAGCAGCAAATCTGGTGGAAGTGCACAATTATTGAATTTCGAGCACAATAAATTGGTTCGCCTCTAAATCGCGACGCGTTGTAGCTCTGTAGCGCTCGCTACAGTTGACGGATCGCGGTGATCTATAGCTTAAACTGACCGTCGAAAACTGTAGTTTTGTATCTCTACTTTTAGAACTTTGACCGATGCCTAAATATCACATTATTTCGCAAATATTGACTATGCCACTACATTCGTAGTACAGAAGGCATGCACAGGTGAAATTCACGTCTCATTTCCCGCCACTCTTGCATTATTTACAAGTCCGGGTCGGTTGTGTAGGTATGGTAACCACTGTTGTTGCCCATGCATTGCGCCGATGCACTGCGCTTCCCAAGAGCGCGAGAAATGTCGGTACCCCTCAGTCATGCCTCATTCATCTGTATGAGGCATGGCTCATTCATTTGTGGTGCGCGCAACATCCGCAAGCGTTATTAAAGCTTCATGCCAATGCATCGCGCTTGAAACGCCTTATCAACCGCCCACGATCGAACGCTGTACAGACTGCGTGGCAGCGAAGCGGGCGGTGACGCGGGACCCCTTACACACTGTTGGGTCACCATTCATTGCGAAACCATTTGAACGACAGTTCTGCGTTACAGATCTATTTTATTATCAAGACTAGAGCAAAAGAGAAGATGATTTGATGTGTACGCGCGAGTGAGATGCGAATCCGAAAGTTTGCTGTATTGCTGTTATTATTCGCGCTTCTCATCATCATGGGGAAGAAGAAAGGAGAGCGCCGCAAGCGAGAGTCGATTCGCCTGCTCACGAGAGAAGCTCGCAGTAGAGAAACTACGGCACAAACTGCTCAGCGCCAGGAGATGGACGCGGCGCGACAGTCTACGTCGCGAGCTGCTGAAGGTCAGACTCGCAGAAGCAAACGTCTGCAAGTGCAAGCAGAGCGCCAATCTTCCTCGCGAGCGGCGGAGACTACTGAAGAGACCGCTGAGCGATTGCGACTGCAAGCTGGGCGCCAATCTTCCTCGCGTGCGGCTGAGACTGATGAAGAGACCGCTGATCGCCTACGTCTACAAGCAGAGCGCCAGTCGTCGTCACGGGCCTCTGAGACTGCGGATCAGAGAGCTGAGCGCCTGCGACTGAACGCGGCTCGCCAATCGTCGTCTCGAGCGGACCCTGAGCAGAGAACTGAGCGCCGGAAGAGGGACATGGGTCGAAAAGCGGCGTCGCGAGCGGCCGAGTCAAAGGAAGCCAGCCTCAAACGACGACAGTCGGATGCAGACCGCGACGAGAAACGCCGCAAGAGGCGGAAGAGAGGAGCAAGCGGTACGAAAAGTCCTTCAATCAATTGAGCACAGTCAATTCTAAGTCAAATAACAATGCTGCAGCCAAAGAATTGCATTCCAGTGCACATAATGCAGGTGTGTTGGACTCAGTTTGTAAGCATAAGCAAAATCGGCCTGTTCAGGTTTGACTCCTTACGACGAGAGCGAATTCGACGATGGCGACGATTTGCGCGCCATGGAACTGTCCTGCTCACACTGCGACGCCCAATTCTATGCAGATGAGAGGTTGACCTCATCTACGGCAAAAGTTCCCAAATTTGGACGCAAATGCTGCTTTGAAGGGAGTGTCAAACTGGACCCCCTCCCCTCACCACCAGAGCCGCTATTGGGGTTTATGACAAAGGACGCCGACTTCAAGTTAGTGGAAATGCTTTCGTCTGTTTTGTTAGTGGAAATGGGGTCACTGGAAGCGGTGATCGTTGCAGACGCAAGGCCCTTCTTTACAACAACGCATTCGCGTTTACCTCAACAGGCGCCAAAATCAACGAAGGGTTGCAACAGGGTTCGGGCCCACCTACATACCGGCTGCGTGGAGAGTTGGTGCACGAGTAAGTATACGCTATAATCTTTCACGCATGACTTACTGTATGCCCATGACCATGAGCTAATCCTGTTTAGAATTGGTGCCCTATTGCCAAAGGACAAGAGTTCGGAAACATATGCTCAAATCTATCTGCTTGAGCCCGCAGCGCAGCTGAAACTGAGAACAAGCGATTCGTCTGGGACGCAACTGAAGGAATCCACAGTTGAATCTATACAAGAGACCCTTTTGAAAATCAACCCATATGCCTCAGTACTGAAGCACGCCTCTGCGACGCTGAAGGAACAGGAGGGCAAAACCTGCGATCTGCAGGTTCACATATGTGCAATCCTCCCAGGAACCTACTTTCATTACATACCGACAAAACGCATTCGTTTCAGGTGCGGATATTTGGTGGAGTGATGGACAAGCAGCACCGGACGTACAATAAACCGACTTGTGACGAAGTTGCTGCAGTTGTGGTTGATGGCAGCGCCGCTGGTGCTCAGCACTGCGTTGCGATGGTCACCAAAGGAGGTAGAATGATTGCCTCAAATAGGTTTCTGCGCGCTGATCAATGTTACGATGAGTTGACCATTATCCAGGGTCGCTGAAGCGCGTGTCAGAGTTGTCGTCGGCCCTTGAGACGCTTCGCTTTCCACTATTGTATCCGTACGGGACAACTGGCTACACGCCATTGCTCCGAAAGAAGGACAAAGGACAGACAGATGCGAAGGTTTGTTTTGTGATGACTTAATTATGAGCTGTCGATCGCTACAGTGCGCAGTTGATTACTGTCAACGGCTCAGCTCGGCACTTCTTCAGATGACGCTGGCCGAGTACCTTCACTACAGAATGCAGATTCGTCCCTCCACTGGCGCCTTGATGCCCCACAGCGGCGGCAGGCTGTTCTGCGCGTGGGCAGTCATGCAAGCGGCCAGACTGGAGAAGGACAGGCTCGATTACCACAGACGAATAGAACATCAGAACAAGTACCGTGTGGAAAGCCGACTTGGTTGGCTACACATTGACACGCTTAGGGCTTGGTATTCGAGCCAATCGCAACAATGACACTCCTACTGTATAGGCATCGCCGATGCCGTGGCCCACGGCTTCACTGAAGCTGAGCAAGTGGGACGACGCGTCATTCTCAGCAGTTCTTTTGTAGGAGGGCCGAGGTTTTATCAACAGAAATTTATGGTAAGCAGGGTTTGCCGCGAGACTTCGTTAGCACTATTGCATGTCTTCTCACGCCCCCTTCACGCTCTTTGGTTACACCGTTATGTCACGTTGTTGTCACCATTGCCAACTCATTCATGTTGGTATACGCTTAGGATGCCATGGCCGGCGTGAGAGTGCATGGTCGGCCTTCTCTGTTCATTACTATGACGACGAATCCGAACTGGAAACAAATCCACGATATAGTCGACCCCCTGGGCCAGAAGCCTGAGGACAGACCGGACGTTTGTGTCCGCATTTTCCGCAGGAAATTGGTGTGTACCTCTACCTACATACATACAGCGTAGAAATTAGGTCCAGCGAATAAGGCAAGTGAAAGTACAAACAGCTGTTGTTTTAGAAACAGTTGCACGACATGATCTACAAAACCGGCCACTTTGGCCCAGTCCTGGCCTACATGGGCGTCATTGAGAGTCAAAAGAGAGGCCTTTTGCACGCCCACCTGATCTACACTCTCGAAGCGCCCTACCACCCAGACTCACCAGACAAAGTCGACAGAATTGTGCAGGCATTCCTGCCTGACCCTGAGACGGTGAGACGGTCACCAACGCTCCTTGTGGTTCATAGACTATTTCTGGTTACAAACGATTTTCAGGAACCAAAACTGTTTGAGCTGGTGACGCGCCATATGTTGCACGGCATGTGCGGAAGAGGAACCAACGCGCAGTGCATGAGTGACAACAAATGCACGAAACACTTCCCCAAGAACTTCTGTGAAGAGACCGCTCTGTCAGAGACGGGCGGCTCGCCAATCTATAGGCGTCCAGACAACGGGCGCGTGGCCAAAGTCAAACAGAAGGGCGTCGAATACAGCTTTGACAATCGCCGAGTTGTGCCATACAACGCCGGGCTATTGGCCACCTTCAAATGCCACCTCAACGTGGAGATTGTGGCGAGCGCCAACGTGCCCAAATATCTATATATGTACATCTGCAAGGGGGCCGATCGAGTGCTGTTCTCGATCACCAGACTGCCCACTCCAGCTGAATTGGCAGAGAGTGAAGCTCAACCTACTGCTGAGGAAGACGAAATTTCGGTGTGGAGTCCATTGCCACTTTCTGTAATGTGTTTACCATTTGCCACTTGGGATATCTCGAAGCTGTTGCAGACCTATTTGGATGCGCGGTACATCTCGCCGCCAGAGGCCTGTGACCGAATGTTTGGAAACGACGTCGCTTGGACATACCCACCTGTCCTTCCACTGGCCGTCCACACGCATGACAATCAGCAAATTCTGATTCAGGTTTAGTCAATTTAAGAACGGTTTTGCTGTAGGACACTGTAGGCACACTTGGTGTTAACTTCAGGAGGGGCAGAAGCTCGAGGAGGTGGACGTGAAGCAGACCACGCTCACGGCGTGGTTCGACCTGAACAAGAGCAACGCGGAGGCGCGCCAACTGAGATACACCGAGATTCCAGAGAACTTCACCTACAGTGACGGAAAGTGGCGGCCGCGGAAGAGAGGATTGGGCGACGCCGATAGGCCCCCAATGATTGGCCGCATGTACAGCGCCGCGCCCACTGACATCGAGCGCTTCTACTTGCGCCTCTTGCTGACTGAGCAGCGCGGCGCCACCAGCTACGAGGACCTCTGCACTGGTATGTAGGTACTTATATTCATGATTCAGGAATACAAAAGGGCCGTGACATGTTATACTGTCAATCGGAATCGTGCTTCCAAGTTCTCCCACTTGCTTTCCGCATTGCGTTTGCAGTGGACGGGGAACAGTGCGGCACTTTTCGGGACGCCTGTGTCAAGCTGGGCCTGGCAATAGACGATCGCGAGCACGCCAAATGCCTCAAAGAGTCAGCCGACATTCGCTCTGGCAGGCAATTGCGCCGCCTATTCGTCAGCATTCTGATCGCCTGCGAGCCAGCCGAACCCGGCCTGTTGTTTGACCAATTCAAGAAGGTAACACCGCTTAAACATTAGCACACGCAGACACACAGCAGCCTTGATGCCTCCACATTGTCGTTTACAGGATCTGACAGACGATATCAAATTCGCTGAGCACCGCCGCAGTGGAAGATCCATGACTGAGGAAGAAGCGACTGATCAGGCGTTGCGCCACATGTCACGACTGCTGTCATTTCACGGCCGCTCTCTGGCCCAGTACAAGGGCATGCAGGAGCCGCCTGAGGTCCCAGACGACGGCATGCTTCTGGAGACAGAAACGTAGGCATTGGGCACTCACTATGTGTGTAGGGCTCACTGTGTAGGGGTCAGCCAGTTTGACTACCACCATGTATATTGTTTAAGGACGCCCAGCGTCGACTTCAACGAGCTTCAACAGCGACGACGACAACTCACTGAGGAGCAAGAGAAGTTGCTGAAGGCCATTTTGGATTCTGTCTTGGCCGACCAGGGCGGCATCTTCTTCATCGACGCGCCTGGCGGCTACGGTACTGAATACTGACAAAATGCCACTTTGAAAGAGGTTGACTAAACGCCGATGTGTTCTCCGTATTTCAATTTCAGGGAAAACCTATCTGCTGAACGTGATAGTGGATACGGTGCAGATTCACGCCAGATCGGCTATAGTCACTGCTTCCTCTGGAGTGGCAGCGCTGGAGCTGCACGGTGGCAGAACCGCCCACAGCGCGTTCGCCATTCCGACGGACGTGCTGGATATGCACACGAGCTGCAGCGTCTCTAAGCAGAGCGCTCAGGCGGCCGCTTTGCGCCGTGCGTCCCTCATTGTATGGGACGAAATCAGCATGGCAGACAAATTTGCCATTGAGGCAGTAGACAGACTCTTTCAGGTCTGCGTATACAGTCACTTTCGGTAGACTCGGTTGCATTAATCGGCACTGTTGTTCAGGATCTGATGGACTACAAGAATCGTTTTGGTGGCAAAACTGTCGTCTTCTCGGGCGATTTTCGCCAAGTACTGCCAGTGATTCCCCTGGCAAGTACGAGCCGCATTATCAGTCGAACTCTGAAATTCAGTCATCTTTGGAAGGAGGTACTATACGATGCTGACCACGGATGCTTATGTAGCCAGAGTTCTTAGCCAGAACATATTGCGACACTCCATTGGTTTGTTTGTTGGGCACAAAACTCTTCCATCTCTCCACTACCGTACTAACCTAAACACGGCTACTGTATTGTTAGTGCTCGGTCGCCAACATTAGTCAAACAATTACAGTGTATTTTGTTTAGACAAAACAGCTGCGACTGACTGAAAACTTGCGGGCACTGACAGCAGAAGGCTCGGACAGTAAGTTTCGCTTTTATGTATGGGTACCTATGTATGTGCATGCATAGTGCTATAGCTGAAGGCAAGCAGTTTCACTCCTTTTGCAGGAGATACCCAACTGGAATTCGCTGATTTGCTCCTATCTCTGGGCAACGGAAGCTTTCCTCCAGTCCCTGAAGACGGTGACGAGGAAATCGTGCAGCTGCCAGAAGTCGCCAACGTGGCTTCTGTGGCAGATTTGACGGAATTTGTGTTCGGACCCGCCTTTGACCCCGACTCCATGAAGAACTGCGCTATTCTGGCGCCGAAGAACGACATTGTGAGAACCCTAAACAATGTCATGCTGGACAGCTTGCCAGGGGACTCGCATGTCTATCTTAGTGCCGACGAAACGGCCAATGACTACGACAGTATGTCATTAACAATCTATTTGGCGCGCCCTTTAACTGTATGTCATGATGAGCATCTCGCTTGCAGGTCGCATGTACACCCCAATCGAAGTCATTCACTCGAATACCCCATCCGGAATGCCCTTGCATCGCCTGGAGCTGAAAGTCGGCGCGCCAATTCTGATTCTGCGCAATCTGAACCAAGGCGCTGGCGTTTGTAATGGCACGAGATGCGTCGTCAGAGGATGCTATCCGCACACCATCTATGCGGAGATTTCGAAGTTTGTCTTGCTCCCAACACGATGACGTGTGTGACCTTTATACATGATTTTGTACCTCTACAGTGGTTCCCACGCTGGGGAATTCACATTCATCCCAAGAATCACTCTGGAATCCCAACACGAGCGTGGCCAGGTCTTCTTTCGGGTTTGTGACTTTCTTTTGAGACAGCGTTGCCTGCGTACTGCACAGCATGTAGACACAAGGGGGCAAGTTGCCTACGATTGCCTGCACAAAGTATTGTACCTGAACAGTTGGATACTACAGCAAGTAAACAATTCAGCGCCGCCAGTTCCGGTGCAACTGGCGTTCACATGACCACTAACAAGGCGCAGTCGCAAACGCTGGAGAGGGTGGGCGTCCACTTGAGCCCCCCAGCCTTTGCCCCATAAGGGCCAGCTATACGTTGCCCTGTCCGAGTGCGTCGCCTGTGCGACGTGGAGGTTGGCGCTTCCTACTCGCACCTGCCATGCACCCTATGAAACAAAAGCACACATGCAGGATCTCCTGGGAGACCAGTTGGACAGAGAGAGAGTGTGTTGCCCCACCACTGCACCAGAAATATCGTGCACAAAGAAGTGCTTGGTGCCGGCCAGCCTGAAGAACACGGTGTCGAGATTGTTGATTCTTGAGATCATAGCTTGCCGCCCAGTGTTTTGTTTGTTCATGCTGTGTTGTCGTCGTTGTGTTCATGCAGTGCTGTCAAAATTCATCTTCTGTCATCACCAGTCTTCTATAGTCAAGCCAGATTCTGTCATCACCAGATGTGTTCTTAGACAGTAGAGTATGCCTGCATTTTCCGACGGTGGAATCGTGTGCAGTCACCAGGCTCCCTGACTGCATTCTTCAAGCAGTGGCAGCAGGCTGTAATGTGTATTCATAAGCGCAGAAGCTGGCACAACCCTAAATGTTGGCACAGTAGGAGCACAGCCTCAAATCTCAAGCCACTAAGATCTATCTGAAGTCTCCTACAGACCAATTTCAAACATTTGTGTAGTGCATTTTTTTTTTTCAGAGGCACTGGAAAGTGTACAACACTAATTGCAGGCACTGGCAGGGAATCGTGTTAACTGCTTTTAGATCTGTGAATTCTGAACTGCAAACAGCAGTGATCTGAAATTAATGTTTGCGCTATATTCTACATGCTGTGCAGAT
>JASAMZ010003798.1:0-10112 GCA_030248115.1 Linhomoeus sp. GSCO2_2
GTTGTTCTTGGTTCATTTTCCTATTGCTCAAGAGAAAGGCGAAGCGAAATGGCAGCTCATGGACGTACGTTGACATCCGCTTGACGTTTCTCGATACTCGCTTCTGCACTCGCACTTGTAACTTGCGTATTTGTTGATGCACTTTTCGATGGACCTTCAGATGCTTAGCTGGATGCACTCGTTAGTGTCTGAAGGGGATCACTGACTGTCGCCACAGTGGAACATGACAAAATCAACAAGTTCTGAGACTAGACAAATATACCACTCGCGCACTGCATCTCACCTTCGCAGTGTGTCTTGTTGACAGCCTCAAGGCCTGGATGACAGAGCGCAATCGTAGGAGCTTGGTTTGTTGACACACCGCGTCGTCTTCTTGTGACATTTGTGCGTCCCTTCGACGCATTCGTCAATGTCTGTAATCATGCTTGATCGAGATTTGTCTGAGCTGCAAAAATGCTTATCGTGCAAACACCGACCCAGGCAGCTGAGCTTGTCGCTGCTCTGTCGGTAGCCTGTGGGACAGAGGCAGACGAAGCTTCCCGGCATGCTATACCCAGTCCCCAACGGCTTGCATGTCTGCCTACCGATGCCCCCAAGGCGCACTCGTCGACGTCTGCAATGCCAGTTCAGCCCATGCCAGGTCACGTGAGATAGTGCGCCCAGAATGCATGCGGCAACTGCCCTACTTGCCCGTCGCTTGCTCGCTGCTTACCGTCGCAACTCTTGTTGTGTTGATTGTACAGGGAAGCCGGGGTCACAGACACAGACAAGAAGAGCCTTCTGTGTTGTGGCAGTTCCCTCTGGGAGGGACACGAATCGGCCTGCCACCTTTCTGCGCCTCCTTGCATTGCGTTATCGTCTGCACGCACAGCACGACGGCGCTGCACCAGAACAGCAAGCAGCCGAAAGAAGCGCTTATCGAGCACCGCCGCACTGTCGCGTCGTTTTGTTGAAGACCATTCCGTCTGGGCAGGAGCAAGTGTAGAATTTGCCGTCGCTCTGCTTCGTCGCCACTTCTCGAGCAATACGTTCTGTCTGGCCCTCTACTTCGTTCAGTTACATTGCTAGTGCAAACAACTAAAAATGTGTGCAAACACCAATAAATGTGTGCAAACACCAATAAATGTGTACAAACAGCCAAAATGTGTGCAAACACCTAAAAATGTGTGCAAACTACTAAGAATGTGTGCAAACTACTAAAAATGTGTGCAAACAACTAAAAATGTGTGTAAACAACCAAAAATGTGTGCAAACACCAATAAATGTGTGCAAACAACCAAAAATGTGTGCAAATGCCTAAAAATGCATGCAAATGCCTAAAAATGTGTGCAAACTACTAAAAATGTGTGCAAACTACTAAAAATGTGTGCAACCACCAATAAATGTGTGCAAACCCATAAAAATGTGTGCAAACCCATAAAAATGTGTGCAAACACCAATAAATGTGTGCAAACAACTAAAAATGTGTGCAAACAACTAAAAATGTATTGGTGTTTACCACGCATTTTGGCAGTTTTGAGTCTTTGCACACATATTTAGTTGTTTGCACACATTTATTGGTGGTTGCACACATTTTTAATTGTTTGCACACATTAATTGGTGTGCAACACATTTAATGTGTGCAAACAACTAAAAATGTGTGCAAACACCAATAAATGTGTGCAAACAACTAAAAATGTGTGCAAACACCAATAAGTGTGTGCAAACACCAATAAATGTGTGCAAACCCATAAAAATGTGTGCAAACACCAATAAATGTGTGCAAATGCCTAGAAATGTGTGCAAACCCATAAAAATGTGTGCAAACACCAATAAATGTGTGCAAACACCAATAAATGTGTGCAAACAGCCAAAATGTGTGCAAACACAAATAAATATATGCAAACACCAATAAATGTCTTCAAACAACTAAAAATGTGTGCAAACACCAATAAATGTGTGCAAACAACTAAAAATGTGTGCAAACACCAATAAGTTGACCATTGCAACGTGCTCAGCGTCGAAAGTTGATCTAGACAAAGTGTCTTGACAAAGTTGAAGTATCGAAAGTTGATCTAGACAAAGTGTCTTGACAAAGTTGAAGTATCGTACCCTGGCCGCGCCGAATTTTTGAATTCCGGGGTTCAATTGGAGGCTGTGACTCAAAATCCATAATTACAATGCTGAGGAAACGTCGCTATTGGCTTGCGCATGCGCGTTGTGTAGTCGTGTTACAGCAACGACATTTTGTTGCAGCAAACCTTAGTGCGTTTGCAAATGGATCGTCAGATTTTTCTGTAATATACTAATAATAGGCATGTGGGACCAGCGTCGCTCTCACGGATCAGCGACCAACTGGCCCCGACGGCAACGGCAAAACCAAAAGCTATATGCAAAAGTGACAAAACTGCCCTCGAGATCGTCGCCGGTTGTGACCGCTCTGTGCTCGCGAAGAAGGTGATTCGGCGGAACTTGTCGGGTCGGCGCCGCTTCGGAGTAGCGGCGCTTCGACTTCGCACACGACCTCCGACTTCCACAGGCGCCACTTCACACTCGGTATGCGTATGCGAACAAAATAAATGCGAAACACACGAAGTACTTTTACGACGGCTTCACTTTTTACGACGGAAAACACAATCTGAAGTCTTCCTCGAACTTCAAATCTGGCGCTCGCACGTCTTCAATACGCAGCACGAAACGGCGGAACGGGTGGGCGGCGATTACGGTGTGTCTGGAAGGCACAGCACGACAGAGCGAACCGGAAAAGGCGCACACACGGAAACGCACCTGAATGAGAGGAAGATATGTACGAATGTACTGTTGACGAACCGAACAATATGGAGGAAAACGAAGTCAAAAGCAAGAAAGGGGAGGGGGAATGGCGATGGGGGTCTCCAACAGGCATAAGACATATTTGACATAGACAATTTGATTTCAGCGTAATCTTTATAGTAAACTTTCAACGTTGACCTAAATCTGGTCTAAACGTTGTTAGTTTGGTTTGATATTCCCAGATTCTCACTCTTGCAGCAGTTTGACGCTTTTGCAGCAAATCGAGTGTCATTTTGGTGCAATTTGCCGTTTACCGTAACCGCCAGTATGTGCTTTACGCTTTGGGATTACTGTAGCGCGAAAATTCAAATTTGGGTCATAGATTCCATGGGTCATAGGGTCATAGGTCATGGGGTCATAGGTCATAGTACGATTATTGCCGAAATGGGTCCTGAGACAACCTAAAGTTGGCGCCATCTAAGCGCCCCGGGGCGCTAAAACGGAAAATGCTCCAAAGTACTGTAGAAGAGTTCTGGTGACTTATTGTGGCATTCTGTGCATTTATAAGCTTCTCTAAGTGTCCAACCGACAACTTCCAGCCCCAAAGACGTCACATACAAGCTTATCGGGCAGTTACACTAGTAGTAAGGTGTGCCTTATCCGGGAAAAGTGCTACGAGTTTTCCGGGAAAAGTGCTGCGGGGAAAAGTCTTCCGGGAAAAGTGCTGCGGGGAAAAGTGCTGTCGGGAAAAGTGCTACGAGTCTTCCGTGGAATGTACTGGGCGTGATTTTCCGCCAGATTCAAACTGTGGCTGTAGATTGCAGGACCCTCCACCTGGTGAAAAGTTTTCCGTGAAAAGTGCAGCCCTCTAAGCCTAAGCGGCCCAATTGCTGTTCTGGAGAGAGTGAAAGCCTAAGGGAAGGAGTGCGGTGCAGTTGATGTTCTGGAGAGAGTGAAAGCCTAAGGGTAAACGTTCTCTAATAATCGCACCCCCTATAAGCCCAAGCATGTGAGTGTCTCTAATAAGTGCCCCATAGACCCTCTAATAAGCGCACCCCTCAACTGAGCGTCTATAGCTGTGCGTGTTGCGTGAATAAGTGTCGTGTGTGCCTGCCCTCACCTAGGTACTGTGTCCGCCTACCCTTACCTACCGTTACAGTGTTGCGTTGGTGGTGGGGAGAGAGGTAAAGTGGGTGCAGGGACTGAAGATGGAGGCCGATCTCCGCCCTTATATGGCCAGGACCTCCTGCTGGGCGCGACTGCAGCGCCGCCTGGCGGCCGTGAGGAGAAACGTGCGCAGCGCCGCCTGCCGGCCGGGAGGGGATCCGCGAGATTTGAATTTCTGGTTGTTGCGTGAAGCCACCGGGGGGGAGCCAGTAGTCTATCCGAACCGCCTCGACGCGTAGGATCCAACGGTGACCACGCCGACCCCCTCCGACCTACCACAAATGCCCTGGGGGCAAAAACGTCGCCCACGAAAGGGAGTTTCACCATACTGACAAATTGTTAACAAATTCAAAACACATCAGAACCATATCAAATAGGGGTTCGTTTGAACCGTCTCGGCGAGGCGAATTCAATGGCGCTAATGCCGTCACCCCCAAATGTACCACGAGCGCTATTTTTGCACTTTTTTAGCCTCAAAAATCAACTTTTTATTGGCTCATCCAAACATAGCGTTGTAGGGGTTCGTTTGAAGCGTCTCGACGAGAAAATCACAATGGTGCTATCCGCGACCCCGTACCACGCACCACGTCCACGGCGAGCCACCAACGAGACCACACCCTTGTTTGGGACAGCGGGCGTGCCCCCGCGACAGCCAACCACAGCCGCCCCCCCCCCCCCCCCACGCGGGCCACGCAAACGTGGTCGGGCCATAACTCGTTGCTCCCTTTGCCGAATGTGGTCGTGTAGGGGTTCGTTGAAACCGTCTCGACGAGAGGAATCGATTTATGAGGCCCTCCAGACTCCATCTGTCAACACACGAGGCCCCTGCAAAAGAGTATCCACTAATGCGAGGGGTCAGATTTTTGACCCGCATACAGCCCAAGGGTCAGCTTTTCGCGCCTCACGCAAGGCAAGGGATAAGATTATTGAACCTCACCTGTGCAAGGGGTAAAGTTTTCGAACTGACGCAAAACAAGGGGTCAGATTTTCGACCTGTAGACAAGGCAAGGGGTCAGATTTTCAACCCTCAACAGCACAGAGCACAAAAGTATAGACCCTCAACAGCACAAACCCTTTCTCAGCGAGCCAAACTGGCCAATGTACACAGTTCACAAAGGGTAGAACATGCGAGCGCAGAGTCACAGGTGCAGATCAACGTGGAAGTATGGCTGCAGCAGGATCACGTCAGGCGCCTTCTTGTCAGTCTGAACGGTCTTCTCTGCAGTCTTCTCTGAAGCCTTCTCCTCTGCAGCCTTGTCGTCACCCTGCTTCTCTTCTACCTTCTTCTTGGCCGGAGCCTTGGGACGTTTGAAGGGAGCTTCCTCAATCTCCTGGTAGAGCTTGTCGTTGTTGGAGATGCCTGCCTTGGCCTTGATTGGCACCCGTTTCCGAGGACCCTTGTTGAACGAGGGGTGATTGATCAGCAGGTCCGTGTCGCCCACGGGAACAGGAGGCAGCTGCGAGTCGAGGCCGTAGGAAGGAGCCTGGTAAGCCATCTCAGAAGGTGGAGTAGAGAACTCTTGCAGGAGCTGGTCGAAGTCCATAGCAAGAAATGAAGCAACTGCAGAAAACACCCCAACTCTCTGCTTTTATCCACCCTTTGCTTCGTGGCCAACCAATCAGCGTCCAGGACTTCACAACACTGTTGGGAGCTGGCTCGGAGCCAGTTCATTTTGACTCGGAGCCAGTTCATTTTGACTCGGAGCCATTTTGGAGTCAGCTCAGAGCTGACTCAGAGCTGGTTCTACTGGCTGTAGTGTCTGTGTGGGGTACGGCTGAGTGCCACGTCTGCAGAGCTGCCACACACTGCCCCAGTGGTGGCTGAGAGCTGGCTCGGAGCCAGTTCGTTTTGACTCGGAGCCGATTCTACTGGCTGTAGCTCCTGTGGGGCATGCAGGAGCCTGCCATCTTGGCTGGGCTGTCACACACTACCCCAGGACCGGCTCAGAGCCGATCCATACTGACTCGGAGCCGAATCCCACCTGAATCGGAGCTGAATCCCAGCTGACTCGGAGCCGAATCCCACCTGACTCGGAGCTGAATCGGAGTTGAATCAGAGCTGATTCGGTGCCGCCATAGCGTGATGGGGGACACAAAAAAAAAATTTGGGACTTCCCCCTACATCCCTTGAGATCGAGGAGAACCTCTTGGGTCCTTCAGCCCAGCAGGGAGAGTGGGCGTGTACCGGGTGCTGCTGGGCGAGTACTCTCGACCACCCGGGCGCTCCACCCTCCAATCGAACAGGGAGTTATGCTCGACCTCTCGCTAATGAGGCCCATGCAGCCCCCTGTGTCGGTGCTCCTCCTTCGAGTGCCCAGTCTGGAGCTCTGAATAGAAGATGAGGAGCGTGTGTGCTGGGGAGGAACAGTGGCAAGCAGGCAAGCATACTCACCAGTGCCTTTTCCTTTGTTTGTAGTGGCCCAGCAGAGGGGGCGGGCGTAGACCGAGGGCTGCTGGGACCGGCGCGAGCGGGGTTCGAACCCGCGACTTCGTGATTCAGAGTCGGGCGCCTTATCCACTCGGCCATACCACACCCCTGACAAAACATTCTAATCCGATGCTAGGGTCTCTCGACGAGCCAGTTTGTACTGCCATGCAGTGGGTAAGGGCTGTTGCATGGAGCTAGTTGGTAGTAGTGTGGGTGCTTGTGTAGTATGCAGTGTGTCCATCCACTGACAAACTCAGGATACGATTCAGCAACAATGAAGCGCCTGACAACAGTACAGCACAGCACAATTCAAAGGCGTCACTAATAGTAACCAGTACGAGCAGTCATCACATCGGTGGCATTTGGAGGCAAATCCTTCGCAAGTTGCACATCTGTCGCACGAGTAAGATAATCATCATCATCACTAGTGCCACCATCGTCATCACCAGCCACATCACCACTACCGTCACCACCAGTGCCATCAGCAAAGAGGTCATCAATAATGTCGCGGTTATCACGGATGAGCTTCTTCACCAGCGGCCTCCTTTCTTTCCAGGCCTTCACACCAGCTTCTTCTTCATCGTAGTCCTCTTGCCCGATGAGTCGGTCCTTGGTCAGGTTAATCTTGTGCATCATGTCGCTGTGCTCGAGCAGAACGGCAGCCTCCTGTATCCACTCAACACTGTTGGAGATATCATGAGCCAATGCTGACATGACCTTCTCGTCGGCGAGTATCTCATCAGGTGACTTGTCTTCCAGCGAGTCTCGCAGCTTGATGCAGGCATTGGTGAGCAGCCGCCGCCACACCTTCGTTTCACCAAGGCCCTCTTCGTCGTCCATCTGCTCATCTTCTTCACTGGTGTCAGACTTTTCTTCCTCATCTGGCTCTTCATCACTTGCGTCGGGCTCTTCCTCACTTGTGTCAGCCTCTTCTTCATGCTCGCTGTCGGGCTGGCTGTCAACGTCCTTATGGATGACCCCATCTGACACTTCTGGCTCCTTCATGATATTGTGCACAGTGCGCTCGTGACGAAGCCTGTTGGAACTGCTCGAGAAAGTAGCCCAACAGACCCTACAGATTCTCACCATGAACACGGATGGACTCTGCAGTAACTCCTCAATGCCACAGCAGCGGAGAAGAATTTTCACTCACTGTGTACAGTTGGGTATTGAACTGACTGGACTGGCTCTGCTGGCTCTTTTATACTCGTTCACTCAGCTGCACAGAGATCAACTCCAAGTCAGCCGGGATTCAGCTCCGAGTCAGCTGGGATTCAACTCCGATTCAGCTGGGATTCAACTCCGATTCAGCTCCGAGTCAGCTCCGAGTCAGCTCCGATTCAGTATGAATCGGCTCTGAGCCAGTCCTGGGGCAGTGTGTGACAACCCAGCTGAGATGGCATGCCCCACACAGACGCTACAGCCAGTAGAACCGGCTCCGAGTCAAAATGAACTGGCTCCGAGTCAAAATGAACCGGCTCCGAGTCAAAACGAACTGGCTCCGAGCCAGCTCTCAGCCACCACTGGGGCCGTGTGTGGCAGCTCTGCAGACATGGCACTCAGCCGTAGACCACACAGACACTACAGCTGGTAGAAACAGCTCTGAGTCAGCTCTGAGCTGACTCCAAAATGGCTCCGAGTCAAAATGAACTGGCTCCGAGTCAAAATGAACTGGCTCCGAGCCAGCTCCAAACAGTGTTGTGAAGTCCTGGACGCTGATTGGTTGGCCACGAAGCAAAGGGTGGATAAAAGCAGAGCGTTGGGGTGTTTTCTGCAGTTGCTTCATTTCTTGCTATGGACTTTGATCAGCTCCTGCAAGAGTTCTCTACTCCACCTTCTGAGATGGCTTCCCAGGCTCCTTCCTATGGCCTCGACTCGCAGCTGCCTCCTGTTCCCGTGGGCGACACGGACCTGCTGATCAATCACCCCTCGTTCAACAAGGGTCCTCGGAAACGGGTGCCGATCGAGGCCAAGGCAGGCATCTCCAACAACGACAAGCTCTACCAGGAGATTGAGGAAGCTCCCTTCAAACGTCCCAAGGCTCCGGCCAAGAAGAAGGTAGAAGAGAAGCAGGGTGACGACAAGGCTGCAGAGGAGAAGGCTTCAGAGAAGACTGAAGAAAAGGCCGTTCAGACTGACAAGAAGGCGCCTGACGTGATCCTGCTGCAGCCATACTTCCACGTTGATCTGCACCTGTGACTCTGTGCTCGTATGTTCTACCCTTTGTGGACTGTGTGCATTGGCCAGTTTGGCTCGCTGAGAAAGGGTTTGTGCTGTCGAGGGTCAATACTTTTGTGCTCTGTGTGGTTGAGGGTCAAAAATCTGACCCCTTGCTTTGTCTAAGGTCGAAAATCTGAACCCTTGTTGTGCGTCAGTTCGAAAACTTTACCCCTTGCCTTGCGTGAGGTTCAATAATCTTATCCCTTGCCTTGCGTGAGGCGCGAAAAGCTGACCCTTGGGCTGTACCCGGGTCAAAAATCTGACCCCTCGCATTAGTGGATACTCTTTTGCAGGGGCCTCGTGTGTTGACAGATGGAGTCTGGAGGGCCTCATAAATCGATTCCTCTCGTCGAGACGGTTTCAACGAACCCCTACACGACCACATTCGGCAAAGGGAGCAACGAGTTATGGCCCGACCACGTTTGCGTGGCCGCCGCGTGGACGTGGTGCGTGGTACGGGGTCGCCGATAGCACCATTGTAATTTTCTCGTCGAGACGCTTCAAACGAACCCCTACAACGCTATGTTTGGATGAGCCAATAAAAAGTTGATTTTTGAGGCTAAAAAAGTGCAAAAATAGCGCTCGTGGTACATTTGGGGGCGACGGCGTTGGTGCCATTGAATTCGCCTCGCCGAGACGGTTCAAACGAACCCCTATTTGATATGGTTCTGATGTGTTTTGAATTTGTTAACAATTTGTCAGTATGGTGAAACTCCCTTTCATGGGCGACGCTTTTGCCCCCAGGGCATTTGTGGTTGGTCGGAGGGGGTCGGCGTGGTCACCGTTGGATTCTACGCGTCGAGGCGGTTCGGATAGACTACTGGCTCCCCCTGGTGGCTTCACGCAACAACCAGAAATTCAAATCTCGCGGATCCCCTCCCGGCCGGCAGGCGGCGCTGCGCACGTTTCTCCTCACGGCCGGCAGGCGGCGCTGCATTCGCGCCCAGCAGGAGGTCCTGGCCATATAAGGGCGGAGATCGGCCTCCATCTTCAGTCCCTGCACCCACTTTACCTCTCTCCCCACCACCAACGCAACACTGTAACGGTAGGTAAGGGTAGGCGGACACAGTACCTAGGTGAGGGCAGGCACACACGACACTTATTCACGCAACACGCACAGCTATAGACGCTCAGTTGAGGGGGTGCGCTTGTTAGAGGGTCTATGGGGCACTTATTAAGAGACACTCACATGCTTGGGCTTATAACGTGAGAATTGTTGAGACGTTTACGCTTAGGCTTTCACTCTCTCCAGAACATCAACTGCACCGCACTCCTTCCCTTAGGTTTTAACTCTCTCCAGAACAGCAATTGGGCCGCTTAGGCTTAGAGGGCTGCACTTTTCACGGAAAACTTTTCACCAGGTGGAGGGTCCTGCAATCCCCAGCCACAGTTTGAATCTGGCGGAAAATCACGCCCAGTACATTCCACCAGAGACTCGTAGCACTTTTCCCAACAGCACTTTTCCCGCAGCACTTCCCCGGAAGACTTTTCCCCGCAGCACTTTTCCCGGAAAACTCGTAGCACTTTTCCCGGGATGAGGCACACC
>JASAMZ010003801.1:0-60561 GCA_030248115.1 Linhomoeus sp. GSCO2_2
GGACACACCCACGGAGGAACGAACAGACAAGAGCGTCCGTATATATACTCGCCGCCCTGGGGGGGGGGGGGGGGGGGGGCGGCGAAAAAACAATCTTCTTGGTTAGAAACTTGATTAAACTTCTCCAGCTCGCCTTCGGCACCCACATGTGAGACACGAGTCCACAATAAGTGCAGTTTTGCAAATTTCTCTCTTGTATTCTGATGGGCATTGCAAGGAGTTTT
Source organism: Linhomoeus sp. GSCO2_2 (assembly GCA_030248115.1). Classification (NCBI taxonomy): domain Eukaryota; kingdom Metazoa; phylum Nematoda; class Chromadorea; order Monhysterida; family Linhomoeidae; genus Linhomoeus; species Linhomoeus sp. GSCO2_2. The sequence continues at coordinate 225 of JASAMZ010003801.1, forward strand.
GATCTACGTGCAAAGAGGGTGAGTGAGTACTCCTTCTCCTGCTTGACTGCACATCGTTGCCAACTGTAGTGTGGGTTCGGTGCACCGATCTCTGTCCGGCTGGTTGCCGTTGCTCGGCCTACAGTGCCCGCCCACGCATGAAGTACTGTGGGTTTGGGCTGTCAGAAGACTGAGAAAGGCCGCAGCCCCACTGTGTTGTCGACCCGTCTTTCGAAAGCCTCCCTGAACTATTGCGATTTGTGCCATTTGTTTGGTTTTCAACTGAGAATTCTGCTGCACGACGAATCGCACAGTAGTTAAGTTACATAGATCTCACGACCCGGAAACTGAACGTCGCAACCCTAGGCAAGTCACTAGATGAAGGCAAAGGTAAGGAAATAACAGCTAGATGGGAATCGAAAGGAACTATGTAATGTACATATGTGCGTCGATCCTCTGGACCACGTGCGTCAGCAGCTCCTGCTTTGATAGGGCAGCTCTCCTCCTTTGACACTGGCGTACTCCAGAGACCTCGTTTGATAGAAGTCAGTCCCGTTGACGACCATCTTTGCAGTGTCGGCGATTGGTGTGCCGTCTAGACCACGGTAGCCAGGCAACAGTAATTGAGCATGACTGGTGAAGGTGCACTTAGCTCTCAGAGCGGAGGCATAAGTTGGGGCTCTACCCTTTGTGACTTGGAGTCGCGAGAACGAATATTTGAGGCTTTGAGCGTTGCTGCATTGCTCATCACTGCAGTTAGAAAGAAGCCAACCGCCTCTACCCGAGCCGAGATGAAGGCGACAAGTGCGTTGTTGCTGACGCTGGTTCTCTGCCAGCGAGTTTCCGCGCCAAGAGATATCTTCAACAGTGTTCAGAATAACAGGTGATATAACCGTTGGTTTGTGTTTGCCATATGGCGCCATCTGGGTAGTTCGCCATGTGACGCTTTCTGGAAGCGATGTATATGTGTTGTTTACGTACCTATGTACCTACCTACACAGTACCTGCACCTATGTATGCACCAATGACAGAACATGATATGGTACAAAATTTCGTTCGTCATCTGCGTGTTTTTTTCGCCGCGCCTCAGCGCGGCGAGGTGTATATATACGGATGACAATGTGTGTGTGTGTGTGTGTCTGTCTGTCTGTCTGTCTGTCCGCGCATCGAAATAAGATATGTGACATATGTGGTCAAGTAGAGTCAAGGTCGCTGAGTACGGATCCAGTGTCCGCTCCTGTTGCTAATTTCGCATTTTCGAGATCTTCGCAATTAAAATTCCAAAATGTCGAAAATCGACTTTTTCACCGGATTAGCTAGCGACGAAATTTCTTCAGAAATGGAAAGAGCATAGACCGCGGATCATTTGTAACACAAAGGAAATTTTTTGCCAATGTGGAATTTTATAGAAATACACGTTTATTTATCAAAAATCCATAAAGTGACACAAATAGAACGTCATTTATTGACGAATATGAATGCAGAAATGGATAGGTCGTACGCCAATAAGAATTTGTGACATGGTTTTACAGTTTTGAAAAATTGCTATTTAGAGATATTTACAATTAAAATACGAAAATGTCGAAAATCGACTTTTTCACCAGATTAGCTAGCGACGAAATTTCTTCAGAAATAGAAAGAGTATAGACCGCGGATCATTTGTAACACAAAGAAAATTTTTTGCCAATGTGGAATTTAATAGAAATACACGATTATTTATCAAAAATCCGTAAATTGATACAAATAGAACGTCATTTATTGACGAATGTGAATGCCGAAATGGATAGGTCGTACGCTAATAAGAATTTGTGACATGGTCTTACAGCTTCGAACAATTGCAAATTAGGGATATTTACAATTAAAGTACGAAAATGTCGAAAATCGGTTTTTTCGCCTGATGAACTAGCGACGAAATTCTTCAGAAATGGCAAGCGCATAGACAACGGATAATAAGCATAACAAGAGAAAATTCTTGCTAACGTTGAATTTAATAGAAATTTTCAAAATTTCGATAGAAATGCCAAAATTCCATAATTGCCAAGACTGTTGTTCATTGATGAATGTCAACGCAGAAATACGTACACATCAAACGGAATTCCTGGTAGAGAACGACTGCACCAACATTTGGCAAGTTTTTTGTTCGATGTGGCGTATTCACGCAGGTATAAAACTTCAGATGAACGGCGTCGTATCATGCCGATAACATATAGCGAACGCGGCGATATCACTGAGCTTTAGATCAGCTGTACAGACAACCGTATCGTGGTAATAGCTGCACTTAGTTTATAGCAGACATTCTCAAGCTAATTTGTCCATGCGGCTAATGATGTGTATTAAGTTCACTATACTGTTCACCAAAATGTGACAGACACAAAGCATAGGTTGAACTTTTTTCGCCGCGCCTCAGCGCGGCGAGGTGTATATATACGGATGACAATGTGTGTGTGTCCGTCTGTCTGTCTGTCTGTCTGTCCGTCCGCGCATCGAAGTAATGTATGTGGCATATGTGGTCAAGTAGAGTCGCGGTCGCTGAGTACGGATCCGATGTCCGTTCCTGTTGCTAATTTCGCATTTTCGAGATATTTACAATTAAAATATGAAAATGTCAAAAATCGACTTTTTCGCCTGACGAGCTAGCGGCAAAATTTCTTCAGAAATGAAAAGAGCATAGACAGCGGATAATTTGTAACACAAAAGAAATGTTTTGGAAATGTGGAATTTGGTAGAAATACGCGATTTTCTGTCAAAATTTTATAAAATGACAAAAATAGAACGTCATTTATTGACGAATATAAATGTAGAAATGGAAAGGTCTAGTGGCAGTAAGAATGTGTGACCTAGTTTTACAGGTGTAGGAAATTACAATTTCGAGATATTCACAATTAAAGTACAAAAATGTCGAAAATCGACTATTTCGCCTGATGAGGTAGCGGCGAAATTTCTTCAGGAAAGGAAAGAGCATAGACCGCGGATAATTTATACCACAGAAGAATTTTTTTGCAAAAGTGGAATTCGTTGGAAATACGAGATTATTTATCAAAATTCCATATATTGACAAAATTAAAACGTCATTTATTGACGAATGAGAATGCAGAAATGGAAAGGTCGTGTGTCAATTAGAATTTGTGACATAGTTCTACAATTTTCAAAAATTGCAATTTCGAGATATTTGGAATTAAAATTGAAAAAGTGTCAAAATCGACATTTTCGTCTGATGGAATAGCGGCTAAATTTCTTATGAAATGGCAAGCGCATAGACTACGGATAATTAGCAAAACAAAAGGAAATTTTTGCATGAGTTATATTTGATAGAAATGTTTGCAATTCCACAAGTTGCCTACACTTTTTTTGTTTATAGCTGAATGTAAACGCAGAATGGAAAAGTTGTACGCCAAAAGGAATTTTTGACACAGAACGACTGCAGTGCAATAGTTGGCAAGTTTTTTTTGTTGGATGTGATGCATTCAAAGTTTACACGTATCGGAACTTCAGATGAACGGCGTCGTATCATGCCGATACCATATAGCGAATGCGGCGATATCACTGAGCTTTAGATCAGTTGTACAGACAACCGTGTCGTGGGAATAGCTGCACTTGGTGTATGGTGCACGTTCTCAAGACAATTTCTCCAGATACGCCTAATGATGTGAACAAAATTGTCCACACTGTTCACCAAGATTTGACAGACACAAAGTACAGGTTGAACTTTTTACACACACAGCTTGTTACACACACAGCTTGTTCGCTTCGACATCAATAAAGTCGTGCCTTGCCAGAAATTCACAGCGACAGTGTAGTGTTGATGGTTGTTAAACAGCTCGGAATGTGCAAGCACATAATGGTGAGCTATAGCTATAGTTTTCTGCGAAAATATAATAGTGCACCTATTCGCTCAGGATTCGTCGCAATGCCGCCTACATACTCGACTGGTCAAACGGGACAGGAATCTCAAAGTACGGAATGGTCACCAAGGCATTCGCGACGGCACACAATCTCAGCCTGAGCGCAGCTTTGTAAGTGGTCACTAAGAGTTCATCGTGTGTAGAAAAAAGCTGTTCGCATGACTTCTTCGTTCAGCATAGACTATTATCTGCCCCTAAGATGCGCCACGTTGTCCTGCCTGGAAAGCCACTCCAGGAGCCTGTTTCGCCAAGCACTGCAACTTTTAGTGCAACTTGAATCAATGCGACTTTTGCGCTTATCATCAATGCATGCATCTATGCAAATTTTTAACAATTTGATCTGAACAATCATAATCAATGCACATTTTTAACAGACTCACCTGGCACACGCGAATCTCCTGTGAGATGTGAAGGTTAGCATGCAGCGTGTTGATGTACATAGCCCGTTACGAGAGATGAATGAGGGATTATACGCAGTGTCATTGAACGTTGCCGTTCGGCAAAACAGGCGAAAAGACTGCTAGCATCAACACACAATCTGACAGCTCACTTGGCAACCATCGACGCCTGCTTCTACTATAACTATTGGAGAGTGGGGTATATCACCACGCAAACATGGCGCGACAAATTTTGGTTGGAGGAAGAATTGCCGGCCCGAAGGTCTAGCAGGGGCTTTTTTGACACAACTTTATCCATAAGAACGGCCAATTTTCGATTCATGAGTACGCAGAGACGTTCGGATCCGAATGCTGATTTGTAAAACTCATCAAAGATAACTTCTTGCAGTCACTGTAATTAGGGCAGGCCAGCTTGTGGTTGTGTCAAGAGGCCTCAGCTGCACTAGAGCCCTGCGCCACTGTCCGCTGTTCGACTTCAAAGTGTTGGCAGCTCAAATGGTCGAAATCCAAGTGGCAAAGAAGCGCTTCTCTCCACTCGCCACTGCAATGATGTGGCTGGACTCTTTCGTGACAACTCCAGCTTCCGTGTTCAGTGGCCTGGTGGCCGTCGCGCGAAATCGGAAGTGGCCAATGCCCTTTTCGCGTGTGACAGAGCCAGATGGAATACGGTACTGGTCAGAGCGGACAGACAGACATGTGATTGTCCTCTGAGTACCTCTGTGTAGCGACTTTGAACTACTGTAACGAGGCCGAGGACGCAGAATTGGCTCTGACCAGATACGTAGTGTCCGTCCAGTACTGATGGATGCATATACGCATACGCAATATTAGCTTTGCGCTACGCAAAGGTTTTTTGATGGGTGTGCGCATACGCATATGCATACGCAATAATTTCCCCATACGCATACGCACACGCAAACAGAATTCCATACGCAAACTGCGTATGCGCACGAAAGTCACAAAGTGCAGCATTTTCATCTCCTCTGAACAAAAACAATGCTATTCCAAGGCGGATATTTCGTGAAATTTGTGCGTACGCATACATACGCAATACGCACACGCAAATGAGTTTGTTTGCGTATGTGCATACGCATATGCATGCGCAAATGTAATTTCCGATATTGGCCATCAGCAGTGTTCAGTGGCCACTTTCTTCTCGCGTGACGGCCGCAGTTCTCACTGATGCTGATCCGCCTGGCTTTCAAGGGGGAGATGGAAGAGACGAAGGCCGTCAGGCAGTTTCACTACTTGGAGATCGTTACCGATCTTGTCATTTCCATCGTCAGCCTTCTTTTCGGCACAGGCGCGGTGAGTGATGCAATGATGCTATGTGGGTGTGCAGGTGTGCAGGGGGGGGGGGGGGGTGTTGATGATGGAGAAGTTGAATAGAACAGAAGAGGTGCAGTGGTGTCTGGAGTGTGAGTGAATGGTTGAACTGTGCTCATCCACTTGTTCGTTTGTGTGCCTGCAGGCCGAGGCGGCGTCTCACGCATGGTTGGCAGGATGCCCTTTCCAACTCGAATCGGGCGCCTTGCCATTCTTGATGATGTGGCTGCTGGCCAACCCTTTGATGGCAGCCAACCAGGTATGTCTCGCCCATGTGACACACTTTTGTTCCACAACAAGTCAACAGGTCCACGCAAATCAACACTGGCTTTGCGAATGTTGTGAGAGTTTCCGTGGAATAATATTGAGCATTCTACATTCCACAACATATTAAACAAAATTCATTTCCAATATCATGTTAGGAGATTCCACAACATCTGTTTTTTCGCCGCGCCTCAGCGCGGCGAGGTGTATATATACGGATGACAATGTCTGTCTGTCTGTCTGTCTGTCTGTCCGTGTGTGTGTCCGTCCGTGGCACCGAAGTAAAATATGTGACATATGTGGTCAAGTAGACTCGAGGTCGCTGAGTACGGATCCGATGTCCATTTCTGTTGCTAATTTCGCATTTTCGAGATATTCGCAATTAAAATTCGAAAATGTCGAAAATCGACTTTTTCGTCTGATGCGCTAGCCGCGAAATTTCTTCAGAAATGGAAGGAGCATGGACCGCGGATAATTTGTAACACAAAAGAAATTTTTTGCAGATGTGGAATTTAATAGAAATACGCGGTTATTTGTCAAAATTGCATAAATTGACTAAAATACAAAGTCATTTAATGACGAATGTGAATGCAGAAATGGAAAGGTCGTATGCCGATAAGAATTTGTGACATAGTTTTGAAGTTTTCAAAATTGCAATTTCAAGATATTTTCAATCAAAATATGAAAATGTCGAAAATCGACTTTTTCACCTGATGATATAGGGGCGAAATTTCCTCAGAAATGGAAAGAGTATAGACTGCGGATAATTTGTAACGCAAGAGAAATTTTTTGCAAATGTGGAATTTAATAGAAATATGTGATTATTTTTAAAAATTCTATAAATCAACAAAGTAGAACGTCGTTTTTTGACGAATTTGAACGCAGAAATGGTAAGGCCGTATGCCAATAGAAATTTGTGACATAGTTTACAGTTTTAATGAATTCCAATTTCGAGATATTTAAAATTAAAATTTAAGAAAATTTCAAAATGGAGATATTCGTCTGATGGCCAGAACAGCTGTTTATTGATGAATGTGCACTCAGAAACAGAAATGCGTACGCTGAAAACAGGAATTCGCTCGCACCAAACTTTTGGCAAGTTTTTCTGTTGGATGTGACGTTTTCACACAGGTAGGAAGCATTAGATAAACGGCGTCGTATCATGCCGATAACATATAGCGAACGCGGCGATATCACTGAGCTTCAGATCAGCTGTACAGGCAACCGTATCGTGAGGATAGTTGCACTTGGCATTAAGGTACACATTATCAAGACACTTTCTCCAGATGCGGCTAACGATGTGTACAAAGTTCACTATACTGTTCACCAAAATTTGACAGACACAAAGCATAGGTTGAACTTTTTACACACACAGCTTGTTTCGCCCGGCCTCAGCCGGGCGAACCCCTACGAGAGCTTATCGTGCGTGCGTGGGTCCGTCCGTTCGTATGTCACGCTCTCATATCTCGGCGTTGGAAAGTCGAAGGAAGGCGATCTTGGGCTCTACGGAAAGGTCTCGACTCACTGGTAATGTTGGTAAGAGACTTCGAAGTTTAAAAGTTTGAATTGCGCGCGCTACAGTAACCCGAAGGTCAAAACGGAAAACGGCTCTAACTCGCTCGTCTTACGTCGTAGAGCGGCGTGCGATACGTCAACTAAAAGGTCTCGACGTGCGCTTTCGTTTGGCGTAAAAAAGTTTCTTAATTACGCAAACACGCAACACGAAAAGCGACATTCTCGCGTTTTTAACGCAAAAATCGCTCTAACTCGCTCAGCGTGCGTCGTACGGAGACGATCTTAGGTTGGCTGGATAGCCCTCGACTCACTGATCATTTGTCCTTCTATTGGTCGAAACTCAAAAGTTTGAATTTCGGGAGCTACAGTAACCCAAAGGTTTAAAACGCAAAACTTATCTATCTCGCTCGTCTTCCGTCATAGAGAGACGATCTTGAGTTCACTGAATAGGTTTCGGCACACTGATAATTCCGTTAAGAGAAGTCGAAATTCAAAAGTTTGAATTGCGCGCGCTACAGTCACCCGAAGGTCCAAAACGCAAAACGGCTCTAACATGCTCGTCTTACGTCGTAGAGCGGCGTGCGATAGGTCAACTAAAAGGTCTCGACGTGCTCTTTCCCGTGGAGTAAAAATTTTGTTTATTACGCAAACACGCACCACGAAAAGCGGCATTCTTGCGTTTTTAGCATAGAAATCGCTCTAACTCGCTCAGCGTGCGTCGTAGAGAGACGGTCTTGAGTTGCTGGATAGCTCTTGACTCACTGATCATTTGTTCTTCTATTAGTCGAAACTCATAAGTTTAAATATCGCGATCTACAGTAACCCAAATGTTCAAACAGCAAATCGGCCCTAACTCGCTCGTCTTACGTTGTAGAGCGGCATTCGTTCGACCGTTTGAAAGCTTACGTTGAGGCAGTTGTTGAACACTCAGTACTAAAGAATACTTTTGTTTTTTAAACCCTTATCTTATCCAATGTTGCCCTGCAACAACCGCTCAGAAATGCGTGTGTCTTGCTCAAAAAAATAATCCCGGGCGATCCCAATGTTGCCCTGCAAGAACCCCTCAGAAAGGAGCGTGTCAGAAGTAGCGCATGAATAGTGGACTCCGGGCGGGCGCGCGTCATATCGGAAAGGCTTCGAAATACTTTACAAAAGTATCCACTCTTTTACTCTTCCACTTTTTTAGAATAAAACAACTCAACTTTTTTAAAACAGCTTGTTTGTGGGTTTGTGTGGAATGTGGTCATTGTTGTGGACGATGGACGTTGGGTGCTCTTTCGGTTGGCATTAAAAATTTTCTTAATACGCTAACACGCAACGCGAAAAGCGACATTCTCGACGTTTTTACACTACAATCGCTCTAACTCGATCAGCAATTTTAAGGATTTTACTAAAATCCCCAAATTTCGACAATTTCTTAGCTTAAATTTCAGAATTTCTTTTCAAGGATGTGTCGAGCATAGTCTGCCAAGTATTCATCAAATAGTTTCAGATTTTAAAATTAACGAAATTAAGGATATTTTTAAAAGGTGTTGTCAAAATTCCCAAATTTCGACAATTTCAAACAGCTTAAATTTCACATTTTCTTAACATGGTTGCGTCGGGCATAGGCTGCCAAGTATTTAGCAACTCGTTCTAGATTTTATATTTAAAGAATTTTGGGATGTTTTTAAGGTGTTTGTCAAAATTCCCAATTTACGACAATTTCAAACAGCTTAAATTTCACAATGTTTTTGCGTTGATGAATTGGGCGTAGTCTGTCAAGCATTTAGCAAATAGTTTATAATTTTATAATTGACGAAATTTGGGATATTTTTTGTTAAAATCCTAAAATTTTGACAATTTCAAATAGTTTAAATTTCAAATTGTCTTCGCATGGTTGTTTCGGGCATAGTCTACCAAGTATTCAGCAAATAGTTCTAGATTTTATAATCATAGAATTTAGGTATATTTTCAATATTTTTGTAAAAATTTCAAATTTCAACAATTTCAAGCAGCTTAAGTTTCAAATTATCTTTGTGTGGATGCATCGGGCTCTAAGCCTAAAAGAATAAGGGCGTCGTCCCATTTATACCCTTTTCAATAGGGCGTCGTCCCATTTATACCCTTTTCAAAAGGGCGTCGTGGTCGTCCCATTTAGACGCTTCTATTGCATTGTGTGCCTGAGGCGAATTTCTCTGATCCATTTATGGATCAGTTGGCACAATCATAAGCGCAAAGTGTGCCTGCGGCGAATCTTCTGATCCATTTGTGGATCAGGTACCACGAACAAATTCTTAGACAGCTTTGCGGCGATACCGCACCAGATTGTCGACTATATGTCTAGCGGCGCTTCACTATCCAGTGCAAATTATCGCGCGCACGCTCTCAAGTTTACACTGATGCCAACGTGGTACCACACTTTTTACACAAAACTTGTTTTCAGTTGGCTCAACTGGTGCTGGCCAGAGAGCGAGCTCTGACCATGGACATCGAGTATAGCACCAAGAAGACCGAGCGACCCATCGCACTGGCTTTGCGACTCTTCTGCGCCGCATACGCCTTCTACTTTCTCATGACCTGCCCATACCTCTTGTTTTTATACCATTTGAACGCAAAGCAAGGTCGCCTGCAGCTTACTCCAGTCGTCTACATTTGGGGTCATTCCGGCAATCTGCTGTCCCAAGGATGGCATATTCTCTTTATCGGCGGAGCTTTCGCCGCTCAGTTGTTCTACATCGTGCAGTTCAGGAGGAAATACGTGGAATGGGGCGCGCCAACCGGCTCGGGTCTCAACCAAGTGGGTTGTGAAATGTAGTCTCAAAGATATTTACATAGCACCAACCGGTAGGTGGTGTGGAGAACGGGGGGATACGATTGCCAAGGAATGTCGTTTGGAGGGGCGTGTTGGAGGCCGTTGGCGGGGGGGGGGTGGATGGAGATATGGGGAGCACTCCTCCTTCTTGGGAACTGGCCGTGGAGAGGGTCTCACCACCCGCCTCCGTCCCCCCACCCACCACTCAAACCCCCCCCCCCCACACGCACCCACACACTCACTCCCACCCCCACCCCCCCCCCCCTGACACTACACCGTACATGACAGTGGTGTACCCTCACCCATAGCCCCCCCCCCCCCCCAGCAGTGGCGGATCCAGGATTTTGGAATAGGGGGGGGGGGGGGGAGGTGGGCGAAATGTTTGAGGCCACAGGGGGGACCAAGACGCTACAAAAATACATTGTAAAAAATACATAATAATTGTCTTAAAATAGCGCCGCAGGCGAAAATTTTTGCCGATTTTGTCTTTTCTATTACAAAATTGCCTTAAAATAGCGCCGCAGGCGAAAATTTTGCCGATTCTATACATTGCCGTTGCCTACAGCCGAGGTCGACATAATTTGAAATTTGTCGCCAAACTTCTTCAGGGGACGTTGGAAGAGCGTCGCGCCATGGTCAAGCGACATAAGGGTCTGATGTTGGGCTCCACTGGTCTCAACCTCGTCTGCTGTTCGGTCATCTGGTCCTGCAGTCTGGTGGTCGTGATGCGCCAGCTGTGCGTCCTGCTCAACCAGTTGGGCCTCTACAACTTAGGATGGCTGTACTACACAGTAATAAACCCGCACGTAAATGCGACCAAGGAAATGTCCCAGTTCACCGCCGACGTCAACTCGTGCTGCGGCATTGTGTCCTATATTCTCTTCACCAAGAGATTCAGAAAGGCCTTCTTGTGGGCGCTGAAGCCCTTGGCCAATGCCACCAAGAAATGCGTCACATTCGTCAAGAAGATAGCGAGTCAGCTGAAGAAGCCCAGCGATGTAGTTGGAGAGGCGGAAGGAGCAATGCAGGGAAATCAAGAAGAAAGAGACGCTGGAGAAGTGGGCGGATGCAGTAGCGAAGGGAAGAACGCTGGAGTCACGAAGGGAGGCAGCGGTGCACCAAATGAAGGAGGAATTGGAAGTCAAGCCACTGCTCAAGGCAGCAGCAGTAGAATTAGAGATCTAGGGGCTTCAGATGGGAAGAGAGAAACGGCCAAAAAACTGAGAAAAGAAAAGATTAAGAGGAACAAAATGAAGGCTCAGACGTGACGATTTTACGTGAGACTCAGGCTGTGACGTGTGCAGCGTGCATGCGCATTGGGCGCCGTCAGTTCAACACACTAAGCAAGCAGTCTTAACAGTGTCAAACGAGCGTATCGCAAGCAGTCGTGGCCGTCAACTCTCGTTACTCGATATGGGGTGTTTACTAAACAGTCGCCAAGTGAAAGATTCTCTACTGTGACGCGTTTCTGTTCCATCTTAGCACGGTTCAAATGTAATTGCAAACGACGATTTTTGTAAACGCACAAATGCCGTTCTCTCAACAGCAAGAGACAGATTTGACCAAACATCTGGAGCAAACTGGAGACTACTACTGTCCTGCCCTATGCATCGCGCCGAAATCGACGTCATCCAAGAGCTGTCCGTTAGGAGAGTTCGAAACGGAAGTCACAAATCCAATAATTTTGAAATGCGCTCGCTACCATAATCCAAAGTTTTGCATCCAAACAATCGTGTGTATTTCGCTGGACAGCACATCTCCCTATTCACCTTTGTGATGATGGACGCTTTATTCTAGTTCAACTTTACCTATCTGAACCAAGAAGAAGGGTAAACCGAGCCTTCCTTTGGTTCCTTCTATTGGGGTGGCTGGTCACTATGTAATAACGTCGCTGGATGTTGCTGTCAGTCACAGTGTCATGTGCGTTCGTTAACCTCGACAGGTTATTGAAAGCCTTCACGAGACTTTGCTACAGTAGCTCCTGTAACGCGCTAATTGTCTTGTTCGTCCTGGCACCGCCGTCTTCGCTGCATTGGTTTGGAACGGCCGAAGGGTCTTGCGCCGCTTCGTCGCCAGTGTCTAATCGGCTCCAGAAGGCGCCACACCAATGCCTTTCCACAGCCGGTCACGACACTAAGGAAAGGAAGGCTACAGTATGTAGGAGGATATCGAAAGGAACTGCGTGCGTCACAACTCTGCACTCACGTGCGTCAGTGGCTCCTCCTTTGAGAGGACAGCTGTCCTCCGTTGACGCAGACGTGTACTCCAGAGGCCTTGTTTGATGGAGGCCAGTCCTGTCGACGACCATCTTCTTGACAGAGTCGACTATACTGTTGGGCTGTCGCCTAGCTCACAGTGTCCAGGCAACAGTAATTGAGCGCGATCGCTGAGGGTGCACACAGCCGTCTGAGCGGAGGCACAAGCTGGGGCTCCAACTCTTTGTGACTTGACTTCGAGGCCTAAGAGTTTGCAGTTTTGAGCGTTGCTGCATTGCTCATCACTGCAGTTGTTAGAAGCCAACCGCCTCTACCCGAGATGAGGGCGACAAGTGCGTTGTTGCTGACGCTGGTTCTCTGCCAGCGAGTCTTCCCGTCACGAGATATCTTCAACAGTGCTCCGAATGACAGGTGCCATATCCGCTGGCGTTTGCGTCCCAGCCAAGTTATTAACCGTATACTGTGTAGGTACGTATGTACCTGTAACAGCACATGCCATGGTACATATTCTGCGTCATCGGCGTATGTTGCTCGCTTCGACTTGAGCAAAGTCTTGTCTTGCCAGAAACCCACAACGGCTGTGTGTGTATTGTCTATGCTTGTATGAACAACTCGGTGTGCGCAAGCACGCAATGGATTAGCGATCAATCGCAATTTCTGAAGAGACAATGGCACCTCCGGATTCAGGATCCGTCGTAACGCCGCCTACATACTCGACTGGTCAAATGGGACAGGAATAACGAAGGGTCCCTACGCCACTCCGGCATTCCTGACGGCGCACAATCTCAGCCAAATATCAGCTTTGTGAGTTCAGTTGGCTTGTAGTTGGAGATGGGATCGCTTCGTATGCAGACTCTTCGCATGACTTCTTCTTTTTCAGCATTGACTATATTCTGCCCCTAAGATGCGCCTATTTTTCCTGCCTGGAAAGCAACTCTAGGAGCCTGTTTCGCCGAGCACTCGCCTATTTGAACGCACTGATGGCTGTTCCAACATCTCTCGCGTTCTCGAATCAACTATAGTCCGTTCAAGAAAGGCTGAGACTGAAGGTTAGTTGGACCTGGAGGCTTGGTGCTTTGGGAAACCCCGATGTTTTTTGCATGGTTGGATACCCCCATCAAAGCGTGTTTGTGTAGTGCGTGTTTGCCCTTTGCCCTAATCACGCAACACGCACCGATTTGAGGCGCAAATAAAAAATTGAGATTTTGTGCAGAGTGGGCGATTTTGAAAATTATTGCACCAGCGTGCACCCCAAGGTGTCCTTATGTCATGTTTCAAATTTCATCTGAATCGGTTGAGTGTGTCTAGAGATATCACCTGCCGTTTACACCCTACTTTGGCCCAAAATGGCCGAAAACGCCATAATTGGCCCAAATTAGTACACTTTTTTAATAACTCAATACTGCAAAAGCGAAATTTTCTTAAACGATCTGTGCGACAACTAGGATCAATTGTCTACACAACAAACCCCGTCTCATCGGTTGCAACACACGCGAATACGACTCAATCAACAAGCTGTGTGTGTAAAAAGTTCAACCTATACTTTGTGTCTGTCAAATTTTGGTGAACAGTATAGTGAACTTTGTACACATCGTTAGCCGCATCTGGAGAAAGTGTCTTGAGAATGTGTACCTTAATGCCAAGTGCACCTATCCCCACGATACGGTTGTCTGTACAGCTGATCTGAAGCTCAGTGATATCGCCGCGTTCGCTATATGTTATCGGCATGATACGACGCCGTTTATCTGATGTTTCCTACCTGTGTAAAAACGTCACATCCAACAAAAAAACTTGCCAAAAGTTTGGTGCGAGCGAATTCCTGTTTTCAGCGTTCGCATTTCTGTTTCCGAGTGCACATTCATCAATAAACAGCTGTTCTGGCCATCAGACGAAAATCTCCATTTTGAGATTTTCTTAAATTTTAATTCCAAATATCTCAAAATTGGAATTGATTGAAACTGTAAAACTGCGTCACAAATTCTTATTCGCATACGGCCTTACATTTCTGCGTTCAAATTCGTCAAAAAACGACGTTCTCTTTTGTTGATTTATGGAATTTTGAAAAATAATCACGTGTTTCTATTAAATTCCACATTTGCAAAAAATTTCTCTTGCGTTACAAATTATCCGCAGTCTATACTCTTTCCATTTCTGAAGAAATTTCGCCGCTATATCATCAAGTGAAAAAGTCGATTTTCGACATTTTCATACTTTGATTGAAAATATCTCGAAATTGCAATTTTTAAAAACTGCAAAACTATGTCACAAATTCTTATCGGCATACGACCTTTCCATTTCTGCATTCACATTCGTCATTAAATGACTTTGTATTTTAGTCAATTTATGCAATTTTGACAAATAATTGCGTATTTCTATTAAATTCCACATCTGCAAAAAATTTCTTTTGTGTTACAAATTATCCGCGGTCCATGCTCCTTCCATTTCTGAAGAAATTTCGCGGCTAGCGCATCAGACGACAAAGTCGATTTTCGACATTTTGGAATTTTAATTGCGAATATCTCGAAAATGCGAAATTAGCAACAGAAACGGACATCGGATCCGTACTCAGCGACCTCGAGACTACTTGACCACATATGTCACACATATTACTTCGGTGCCACGGAAACACAGACACACACACACACAGACATTGTCAACCGTATATATACACCTCGCCGCGCTGAGGCGCGGCGAAACAAGCTGTGTGTGTAAAAAGTTCAACCTATACTTTGTGTCTGTCAAATGTTGGTGAACAGTATAGTGAACTTTGTACACGTCGTTAGCCGCATCTGGAGAAAGTGTCTTGAGAACTTGTACCTTAATGCCAAGTGCAGCTATCCCCACGATACGGTTGTCTGTACAGCTGATCTGAAGCTCAGTGATATCGCCGCGTTCGCTATATGTTATCGGCATGATACGACGCCGTTTATCTGATGTTTCCTACCTGTGTGAAAACGCCACATCCAACAAAAAACTTGCCAAAAGTTTGGTGCGGGCGAATTCCTGTGTTCAGCGTACGCATTTCTGTTTCGGAGCGCACATTCATCGTTATCATCAATAAACAGCTGTTCTGGCCATTAGACGAAAATCTCGATTTTGACATTTAATTAAAATTTTAATTCAAATATCTCGAAATTGGAATTTATTGAAAATGTAAACCTATGTCACAAATTCTTATTGCCATACGGCCTTACCATTTCCGCGTTCAAATTCGTCAAAAAAACGACGTTCTATTTTTGTTGAGTTATGGAATTTTGAAAAATAATCACGTATTTCTGTTAAATTCCGCATTTGCAAAAATTTTCTCTTGCATTACAAATTATCCGCAGTCCATGCTCCTTCCATTTCTGAAGAAATTTCGCCGCTATATCATCAGGTGAAAAAGTCGAATTTTGACATTTTCATATTTGGATTGAAAATATCTCAAAATTGCAATTTAAAAAAACTGCAAAACTATGCCACAAATCCTTACTGGCATACGACCTTTCTATTTCTGCATTAAAATTTGTCAATAAACGACGTTGTATTTTAGTCAATTTATGCAATTTTGACAAATAATCGCGTATTTCTATTAAATTCCACATTTGCAAAAAATTTCTTTTGTGGTATAAATTATCCGCGGTCGATGCTCCTTCCATTTCTGAAGAAATTTCGCGGCTAGCGCATCAGACGAAAATGTCGATTTTCGACATTTTCGAATTTTAATTGCGAATATCTCGAAAATGCGAAATTAGCAACACAAACGGACACCGGATCCGTACTCAGCGACCTCGACTCTACTTGACCACATATGTCACCTATTTTACTTCGGTGCCACGGACGGACGGACGGACGGACGGACGGACACACAGACAGACAGACAGACATTGTCATCCGTATATATACACCTCGCCGCGCTGAGGCGCGGCGAAAAAAGCGACGTTCTATTTTGTTGATTTATGGAATTTTGAAAAATAATCACGTATTTCTATCACATTCCACATTTGCAAAAAATTTCTCTTGCGTTACAAATCATCCACAGTCTATACTCTTTCCATTTCTGAAGAAATTTCGCCGCTATATCATCAGGTGAAAAAGTCGATTTTCAACATTTTCATATTTTGATTGAAAATATCTCGAAATTGCAATTTTTAAAAACTTCAAAACTATGTCACAAATTCTTATCCGCATACGACCTTTCCATTTCTGCATTCACATTCGTCATTAAATGACTTTGTATTTTAGTCAATTTATGCAATTTTGACAAAAAATCGCGTATTTCTATTAAATTCCACATCTGCAAAAAATTTCTTTTGTGTTACAAATTATCCGCGGCCCATGCTCCTTCCATTTCTGAAGAAATTTCGCAGCTAGCGCCTCAGACAAAAAAGTCGATTTTCGACATTTTCGAATTTAAATTGCGAATATCTCGAAAATGCGAAATTAGCAACAGAAACGGACATCGGATCCGTACTCAGCGACCTCGAGTCTACTTGACCACATATGTCACACATTTTACTTCGGTGCCACGGAAACACAGACACACAGACACACAGACAGACACACACACAGACATTGTCAACCGTATATATACACCTCGCCGCGCTGAGGCGCGGCGAAAAAATGCCCTACTTTTGGCCGAAACAGCACTTTTCGGCTTGATTACCCACCAGCGCTGTTTAGTAAGCCGAAAAGTGCTGTTTCGGCCAAAAGTAGGGTAGCTTTGATTGCGTCGTATTCGTGCGTGTCGCAACCAATTGAGAAGGGGTTTGTTCCATTGTGTAGACAATTGATCCTAGTTGTCGCACAGATCGCTTAAGAAAATTTTGCTGTTGCAGTCTTGAGTTATTAAAAAGTGTACTAATTTCGGCAAATTTTGGCGTTTTCGGCCACTTTGGGCCAAAGTAGGGTGATGTAAAAACATCGGGGTTTCGTAAAGCACCAAGCCTCTTGGTCCAAATAATCTTCAGTCTCTGCCTTTCTTGAACAAACTTTAGGTAAATGCGATTTTTGGCCCGTCGTCAAAAATGATGTGCAGGATTCGCCTGGCACACGTGAATCTAGCGAAAGATATGTAGTTTTAAAAAGTGCAACATGTTTTGTGGCCCTTTAATGAGGGATGAATGAGGGTGTCAATGAGGCGTTGAAAGTGCCATTCGGCAAAACAGGCGAAAAGACTACACCCACCAACGGGAAACCTGACAGCGCACTTGGCAGCCATCGACGGCTGCTTTTTCAATGACTACCAGCGAGTGAGATACAGTACTGGGACTCTATGGCGCGACAAATTTTATTTGGAGGAACTAGTGCCGGCCCAAAGATCTAGCAGGAGCTCTTTTGACACAACTCAACCAGCATACTATTAGGATAGTCGACTAAAACACTACGAAGACTCAGAAACATTCATTCGCGCTAGAATAAGCCAACTGGATAACCGTTCCACCCGTTACCCTTGCATGGTGTTGAGCGCTCAGAAGTCAGAAGTATGTGTTCGAGAAGAACCCCCCCCCCCCCCACGAGTACGCAGGGTGCCGTCGCGAAAGGTTCGTTTGGGGCCACATCGAAGGCAGCTTATTGTCCCTCTAACTACATACAGTACGTCAAGTCAGCTGTCTGTCGGTTGTGTCAATTGAGTCCCAGCTGCACCAGGGCCTTGCGCCACTGTCCGCTGTTCGACTTTGAAGTGCTGGCAGCTCAAGCCGCCGAAATTCAAGTGTTAAGGAAGCTCGAGCGTCCAATCGCCTCTGCAATGGCCTGGTGGGACTCTTTTGTGACGACTCCAGCTTCCGTGTTCAGTGGCCTGGTGGCCGTCGCGCGAAATCGGAAGTGAACACTAAATTTTGGCGTGTGGTGTGGCCAGGCTAAACTACGGTTCTTTAGTTTCCAGGAGCATAATAATAACAATTTTGACCAAATCCCGAACGGAACAGTCTCAAAACTCAATTGTACCTATGCCAATTCGTCCAATGAACTGTGAAAGCATGCGCATTCACTGCGATTAAGGAACAACTCTCGTGTCGTATACTTAACGTCCGCGCCACTACCCTTTTGGATTCTTTGTAAGTAGTAGATGTAATAGATTCGATCATTTTTGACATTTTCATATTTTAATTGTAAATATCTCGAAACAAGCTGTGTGTGTAAAAAGTTCAACCTATACTTTGTGTCTGTCAAATTTTGGTGAACAGCATAGTGAACTTTGTACGCATCGTTAGCCGCATCTGGAGAAAGTGTCTTGAGAATGTGCACTTTAATGCTAAGTGCAGCTATCCCCACGATACGGTTGTCTGTACAGCTGATCTAAAGCTCAGTGATATCGCCGCGTTCGCTATATGTTATCGGCATGATACGACGCCGTTTATCTGACGTTTCCTACCTGTGTGAAAACGTCACATCCAACAAAAAAACTTGCCGAAAGTTTGGTGCGGGCGAATTCCTGTTTTCAGCATACGCATTTCTGTTTCCGAGTGCACATTCATCAATAAACAGCTGTTCTGGCCATCAGGCGAAAACCTCGATTTTGAAATTTTCTTAAATTTTAATTCTAAATATCTCGAAATTGGAATTTAACAAAACTGTAGAACTATGTCACAAATTCTTATTGGCATACGGCCTTATCATTTCTGCGTTCAAATTCGTCAAAAACGACGTTCTATTTTGTTGATTTATGGAATTTTGAAAAATAATCACGTATTTCTATTAAATTCCACATTTGCAAAAAATTTGTCTTGCGTTACAAATTATCCGCAGTATATACTCTTTCCATTTCTGAAGAAATTTCGCCGCTGCATCATCAGGTGAAAAAGTCGATTTTCGACATTTTCATATTTTGATTGAAAATATCTCGAAATTGCAATTTTGGAAAACTTCAAAACTATGTCACAAATTCTTATCGGCATACGACCTTTCCATTTCTGCATTCACATTCGTCATTAAATGACTTTGTATTTTAGTCAATTTATGCAATTTTGACAAATAATCGCGTATTTCTATTAAATTCCACATCTGTAATAAATTTTTTTTGTGTTACAAATTATCCGCGGTCCATGCTCCTTCCATTTCTGAAGAAATTTCGCGGCTAGCGCGTCAGACTAAAAAGTCGATTTTCGACATTTTTGAATTTTAATTGCAAATATCTCGAAAATGCGAAATTAGCAACAGAAACGGACATCGGATCCGTACTCAGCGACATCGACTCTACTTGACCACATATGCCACATATCTTACTTCGGTGCCACGGACAATGCGCCATTTGTGCCAGCCTGTCGACCGGAGAAACGTACCTACGACAGCAAATCAGATACGCAAATATCGACTGCGCCACGAAAAACAGTCAAAGTAGAAAACACTTTTCACTGTAAGCAGAAACGAAGTGGGTGGACGCTCTAGTAGCTCACGGGGACTAGAAGACCGTGCCAGCAGAGCATGCTTCCTTCGGAGACTTCGACGTTCCTGAAGGTCTTCATGTTCGCCTTCTGGATGTCGCCCAGCTCCTGCAACAGCGAACACACTTCCACGTTGGCGACGCGTCTCAAAACGCCGAAGCTTTCTCGCACCTTCTGCAGTCGTCTCGTGGACGCCATTCGGTTGCAGTAGCGCTCAGCGGCCGGCACAAGAGACCCGCTGTACGGAACGATTCCTACGCAATTCGATTCGATGGAGGCTTAGAGGCGCACTGGCATCGCCCGTCGTCCTAGAAGCTGCTGTGGAAAGCCACAACTTCCTTCGCGCTATGGAAGTGTATCGGTAGCTCCCTTTGTGTTTCGCAACGATCTGCAACGCAACGAAAGTGAGACCAATTCACTCTCACACCAATCGAGCAAAGTCGACCTGTACTCGACGAGCGCTATCCCCCTTCACTTTTACACTCACGATAGCGTCCGCGATATTCGTATAGTAGAGTAGGAAACCAACACGATTTCACATCGAAGACCTCCATTCCATACAATGGGGTTAGCCGAACTGACGTTTACTCATCACGACTGTGATGCGGTTGCACTCGACGCTGCACAAGAACCGCAAGCAAGTACAACAAGCCACGCACGCCGCCAAATACAAATCACATTCAGAACGGCGGAAGAACCAACGAGGGGGGAAGGGACGTTGTTGAGCGTCGAGAGCAAGGCGCGATTCGTCGCTGCACAATCCAAGTCACACAGTGGAGCTCACCACAGACACAGAAGTGCGCGTGCCTAAGACGCATTAGTCAGTGGCGTAGCCAGGATTGACAAGTGGGAGGGGCAAAAAAATTTTGTGGAGGGCAAAATTTTTAGCCGTTCGTTGAATGCTACCGGGTGCAAAATGAGCGCGCGGGTAAAATCATGCTATTTACAGCGAAGCAGGCAAAATATTCATTATTTATAGTGCCGCAGGCGAAAATTATCATTATTTAAAGCGCCACAGGCGAATATTTTTACTAAATATAGTGCCGCAGGCGAAAATTTTTACTATTTATAGCGCCGCAGGCGAAAATTTTTTCTCTTGCTGGCCATCTGGGGGGGGGGGGCAAAGCCGGCATCTGGGGGGGTCATTTGCCCCGATTGCTCCCCCCTGGCTACGCCACTGGCATTAGTACTAGAGCTTATGGGCAACTGTAGGCGGCTAGAGACCGGGAAAGAAGAAGAGCTTCTTCGTCAGCGTGTATTTGGGCTCCGGGACCTGGACGTGACCCGTGCTGCTCACGAAGTCTGACACCTTCTGGTTCACCTGAACCAAGAAATGGTACACCGTATACCTCGGGTCAGTACTGCGTAATACCACCATTTCACCCCAGTTTCTGTTGCATTTCGAAGTGGTGTCGATGTCACAGAGAAGTCGGCGCGAATATCTACTGTGTCAGGGGTAGGTAAGTAATCTACAAGCGTTGGCCACAGCATTCGTTATCGTGCAGTACTACCTTCGTGAGCAGGTGTAGAATGTCGTCGCTGCGCGCGTGTTGGGCGAAGACCTGGCAGATGGACTGGACGAACCAGCTGCCGCGCATAGAGTTCCTCCAAGACACGTAGCCTGGGGTTGTGGCGAAGGCCACCAGCAGATCCGCTTCCTGAGGCACGCGCCGACCCAGCTGCAGCGATGGGAAACGCGTGCGTTCGCTCGGCAGCTGCCATTAGAATGAAACGAACAGGCGCAGCGGCCTACCGCGTCGCTAGCGTCGGTGCAGTCGAGAAGTCGAGCCATGCGACTGAGCAGCGCGCCGTCGACCTCGGCGCTGCTCGCGCCGTCGCCGCCGCCGTCGACCCGATCGGTGGCTCTTCCCGCGTCGTACCTCTCTGCAAATGGCGCCACTGCAGCTTCAAGGCAACAAAGTTGCAATGGGCAGACACCCATTTGATCACAGTTTACATTCCCACTTTTATGGAGCCCATAAACGGATCGCTTCTGCACGCCTACACGCCACGCCGACTCACCCCCTCTGCAGGCCTGTATGAAGAAGAGCTTGGGCTTGCCAACGAGACTGGGACAGTTCCGGGCGTTGAGGAGGCCGCAGAAGTCGGCCACGTTCACCTCCTTCTCGTCGGCCCCGTAGAACATGCCGTTGTCGGCGCCGTGCGTCAACACGACCACGACGGCGCTGTCGACTCGGCCGTGCTCGCTCTTGAGCGCGAAGCGCATCATGGCGCGCGTCATGTCGTCGCCGCTCAGGTTTCTCTTGACCTTGACCTGGTAGTCCAGCTGCTCGAATAGACGTTCCAGATTGGCCGCGTCCACGTCCGTGCCCAGCCGTTTGGGCATCGTGCGGAAGTCCCGATTGTTGAAGATGAGCGCCAGGCCACGCGGCTTCGACTCCATCCGATAGACCTGAAAAAGAGAGCGACGATCGATAACATTTTCGAGGACGAATCCCTGAATGCAGCAGCGCTATGGGCGCGACTTGCCTCGTCATAGTTGACCGCCGGCCGTCCCGGCGCGCCGGCATCTACTGCTTCCACCACGAGGTCCGAGAGAAGGCCCAGCGTCTTGGGAGCTAAACGCGAGCGGACTTGATTCGCAGCGCACACAAGAAGAGAAGCAAGTGAAAGCCCACTATTGAGATAGTGCTCGATGTCGTGCGTCGTGACTTGGTCGAGGCGGCGCAGGCCCTTCTCGCTGGCGACGGCGGCCCGAATGTAGTTGTGGTAGAACTGTTGGTTCTTCTCAATTGACTCGTAGCTTGGAGGCTCCAGCGCCAGAGGCAGCTCCGGCGAAGGCGGCGCCTCTTCCACGCGAAGCGCCCCCTCTGCGCTAGGACTAAACAAATGGCAAAGCTACAACGGTGGACAAATTGCTCTAACAGGGCAGTTCTTGGCGCAATGATCGACCGACTGGAGGTGGAACTGGCGTGGTACCAAACAAGATTGTGACAGTCAGAGCGCATTTCAAGACTTTTGCGCGGCAGATCACAGAATCTTGTTGGTAACGTATTCATTCATGCCTACAGTACCTTCTCGATCGAACGAGGTTGGCGAAGCTGCCGTTGCGCGTCCTCTCGGCGCGTTGAAGAGCCGGCAATAGAAGGTCCGCCAAATGCTGCTGTCCCGTGTAAACGAGTGCGTCATAGAACGCCTCGTACGCGGCCGTTCCGCGCTGTCGGACGAAGCGAATCAACGTCTTGCGCTTCTCAAACTGCATCGCTTTGCTCTGGAATGGAACGGAAGAGATTGAAGCATGAATATTTGCTAACCAGTGCAAACTCAACTGCAGTCGGTTCCATTTGCCAAGTGCTTACGTTGATGTCGTCAATGTGGTGCTCGCGAAAGATCCTCCGCTGCTCCAAGTAGGCCCCGACCACGACGTGATCCATATTCTCGCAGAAGTACATCAAGTGGTCGTCCAGCAGCTTCTGCTGCTTCGGGTCCACCGGCGGAGGCGCCACGAGGTTCACCTGCGCCATCTTCTACCGAACGTGTCGCTTCTCCAAGCGCGATTCCGTTCCCTTCAAAGTTGGAACAATTCCGCCGCTACTTCTCATGAATGACGTAATATCCCAAGTCAATACAGTAGCTACAGTAGCCGTGTTTTGCCATTACGGCATGACTGAAACGTGGTCTTGAGCGGAATCGTTATTTCTCGCAGCTCTTTCGCAACTGCCTAGAACACTGTACCATACGACCAAATGACGTGCCATGAGTTATACGGGTATCTCAATTTAGCGAACGACGGTGCGGACCTACTATTATGCTGCGCCTGGTTCTGTCATAACTGCTCCGATAATTCGTCACTGAAGTTTCCACCTCGTGCACGAGTGAAGCGTAGCGCAGTACGCTCGTTTTGCCGAGTACGCGCGATGTTTATGCTGTAGTACCACCAAGGCGGATACGAAGTTCCGTAACGGGCGAGCAGCGAACTTCCCAACGGGACACGGGCGCGTCGTCGCGTGAGCAAAACAGCCGAATTGCCGTCTGCAAAATCAAAATCAACCAGTCAACAACGAGAAGAAAGAGGCGCACGCGACGCAACACCTACCGGGCGAGTAGACTACGAAGTGTACGGTAATCATCGCGCGACAACCGAAGAACCAACGCACGCGCTCCAATAGGGGGATCCTAGATGCAGATACATACAGTATAACCAAGAAGTTTTGCTTCATGAAGCATCTCGATCGAACCGAACGAAATCCGGAGTAGGGCGACAGCGCGAAGAACCAAACAAAACCAGAGAAAGAAGGGAATAGGTAACGGCATAGGGCGCGATTCGACAGTACTCGTCTACCGACAAGGATGATGGGAGAAGTCGACATGGTGGAACAAAACTGCTGGGAGAGACCGAGAGTATTGGCCGACTACTGCGAAAACACCAACCCAACCAACCATCGATGGGGCGCAAAAGCCAAAGTCGACTGAAAGCGTGCGTACATGGGGCCAACTGGAAACGAAACGAAACGAATGGGGAAGCAAGCGGGCAGATTTCGGGTCGACTTCAGGCGTCGCAAAAGTTGCTGGGCGTCTCAGACTTCGGAGGCGTCGGCGGGAGGAGGGCCGTTGGCCACTGGGGGAGTGGTGGCGGCCGAGGAATCGGTGGCGCCGTCGCCTCCGCCGCTGCCGGCCGAAGGACGCGCGCCTCCGCGACCGCCGCCGCGCTTCCCTCCGCCGCCGCCGCCTGCAACTGAGTGCGCAAGTCGTAGATAAATGGGGTCCCAAAAGGGACATATGCACAGTAGGCGGCTAACGTCGCCTGCCGCCGCGTCGAGCGCCGCCCGCCTTTCCCTCTGGTCCTCCTTCGGCGTCGGCCAAGTGGCCTTCGTCCTGCGACGAAGGGGCGTCTGAAGGATCCGACCGAGTCCATCCTATTTCACTACACATTCCAACGACTTAGAAACCGGCTGCCACCGTGATCTCCAATGGCGCCCTCGTCCCCTGGCTGACGGCGACGACCTCCGGCCTCGCGATCGTCGAAACCTCCCGCTCCTGAAGAATACAAGAGATTGCTCTGGCTAATGAACCGCCTCTGCCGAAGAGCGCCTCACACACAACGAACGAACTTCGGTTGTCGACTCGGCCGAAGCCGCCGGCGCCCCTTCCGCGATTCATTCCACCACCGCCTCCGAAACCGCCGGCCGCACCGACAAAACCGCCTCCGCCACCTCAACAAAAGACAGGCCGACTCAAGGCAAGCAACAGAGCAATGTCAACCATACATATAACGTTTATGTTCCACGCATGCAGTCCATACAGAATGGTCTATTAGATGCCTCGCTCTCGTAGAAGCTAACGAGTTTATGTGGTCAATCGGAGCAGTGAAAGGCCAACCTCTGCCTCCACCGCGGAAGGGAGGCCCTCCTCCCCCTCTGAAGCCACCGCTGCCGCGAGCGCCGAACGGAGGGCCGCCTCTGAAACCTCCACCTCCGCCCATGGGACCTCGACCGCCGAAGCCTCCACGGAAGCCGCCCTCACTACAACAGAAGCTCATAACATGACTCTCATATTCCGACAGTAGAAGGAGTACAAGCGCTAACGCTCGATTGAAGCGGTCGAAAGAGGCCGACTGCGAGGAAGCGACGTCGTAGCCGGCGCCGGGTCCGAAACCGCCCATGAGAGGACCGGCGGCGCCGTGGAGCTGCCGACTCATTTCCGTGAGGTCGAAGCGCAGCTCGTCCATCTCCTGCACGCTCTTCAGATGGTACTCCAGCAGGAACTTGGCGTTCTCTATGGCAGACTTCGTCCCGGTGAAGAAGAAGGGGATCTTGTCCGACTAAAGAGAGGAGAGAAGGTCGCAGTAGGCGTCCGTGGTTGCTGAGCAAAGCGTAATGCGCACCTGTTTGGGGTAATCGCCCCCGGCGGCGGCCGGCTGCTCGTCTTCGCCTTCGATCTTGACGCGAACGACGCCGCTTTTGTCCACAATCTCTTGGATGGTCTTGCCGTTCTTGCCGATCACCTTGCCTGAAGAGAGTGAACTTTCTGCCTTCTGGCGCCTTCCCCGGTTCATTCAAAGTCAATTTAGATAGCGTGTCAGAAGCAGGCTAAAAGGGTGGTTTCCACCAAGAAGACAAGTGTGTGTCTGACCGACGAGTCCGCGAGGCACTTCGTGCATGCCGATCTGGAACTCGAGCAGGGCGCGCGCTCTCTTGCCGCTGTCCACGTCCTGTGGAAGATGGAAGTTGCGTCCTCCAACAGCAGTGGGAAGGAAGCAAGTGGCGCTCTCTCACCTTGGAGAAGACCTTGAAGATGCAGGGCGCGTGCTCGTCGGGGGCTTCGGTGATTTGGATGTCCTCCACGCCTTCCACCGCGCGCGCCGACTA
Source organism: Linhomoeus sp. GSCO2_2 (assembly GCA_030248115.1). Lineage (NCBI taxonomy): Eukaryota > Metazoa > Nematoda > Chromadorea > Monhysterida > Linhomoeidae > Linhomoeus > Linhomoeus sp. GSCO2_2. The sequence goes on from JASAMZ010003801.1 coordinate 26,312, forward strand.
GACAATCAACAAGACGGGCCTACTAACGCGTTTCGAATGGAGAACCGATTCTAGATGTGTTCAAGCTGGAGTATACGTCGCATACCTGGATGTTGCTTCCGTGTGAGCCGATGGCCAGACCCATCAAGTTGTTCTGCACCTGGAACTCCTCGCAGTGAAGAGCCGACTTGGTCGTGTCCTGAAAATGCACGAATAACCAGCCGAGATTCAACAGAAGCAAAAGGGAACACCCAAAAACCCCAACCCCAAAAAAACAAAACCACCCGACCACCAAACACAGCCACCAGAACAGCAGAAAAAAACACCAACAACAAAGAACCCAGCACCCAACAAAAAAAAGAAAACAAACAAAAAACAACAAAAAAAACTATATAACAAATAAATATAAAACAAACAAAATAAAAAAAAAAAAAGCACCAAAAAAAAAAAAATAAAAAAAAAAAAAAAAAAAAAACAAAAAAACAAAAACAACAAAAATAACAAAAAACAAAATACCCCCAAAAAAAAAAACCAAAACACAACAAAAAAAAAACAAACCAAAAAAAAAAAAAAACGTGCATATAGAACCATTGCATAGAAGATGCAGCACGCGACCTTCAAAGTCTGAAGGTACCTGTAACTGTTTGGCCAGATCCTCCTTCCTCTTCTCCAGACTGATCTTGTAGTGGAGATCGCGGAAGTGCATGTCCGCCAGCAGCTTCGCCCGATTGATCGCCTCGTCGTGACAGCTCTGAGACCGACAGAGAGAGCACAAAATATAGCGTTGAAATGATAATTTTCGTCAACTGCGGTAGTTTCGCACCGACCGTGACGACCAGATTGGAGCTGCTCTCGTCGAAGTGGGTGATGACATTGCCCACGAACTTGGCGAAGGAAAGGAACGCGTCCGACTCCTTCGCGCTGAAGGAAGTAGAAGACGACTGCTACTGTATGCCTAGTGCGCAGTGGTTCGTTGCACGATTAGCGTACAAACTGTCAGGTCAGTCTGCCACTTTTATCAACGTTTCCAGTGCCACATCACACTTCTTCACACGAATTGGCATACATACACGATCCACCTCTGTCTGTGACAAGCCATCGCTTATACCAAACCTTCAGTATAGCAATGTGCGCACTCACTAGTCGTGCAGGTCCTTGGGAACGGGCAGGCTGATCTGATTGAAGGACTTGTCGTTCAGCGGCGGTCTCTGATTGACGGGGCGGATGTGGTCGAAGCTGACAATGTCCAAGACGGGGAGACGAGCGCCACCTGTCCCTGGGTCGTTTCCCCCTCCCTTCAGCAGCTCCACGTGGGCGAACTCGCCCTGGAAGGCAAAGAAACCGTAGTACTTTTTAGGCCGTTCTTGTTCGGCTGCCTCCTAGAAGCACCAAGGGAACCTATCACGGGAAGACCATTTCACGCACTTTCATCTGCTTGATTCTGGCCTTGAACCATCCGCCCCCGACGACGACCCCGGCCGCCACCTTCTGTGCGTCGCCGCGATCGGCCGAAGCCGCTCCTCCTCCGGTTCCCGAAGTGGAACTGGGCCCCGTGCCGATGGGGAAGTAGACCTCGACGGTCTCGCCCTCGCGGTAGAGACGGGCGGGACTTCCGGCGCGCTTCGAGCCCTGCCACCAGTCGAAGGCGTCGTCTATTAGCATCGGACGAAGCTGTTTCTATCGCAACAACATGACAGGGCCACTCACGTCATCGAAAGGAGGCAGGCGGCAACTCTCGTGCTTCACCGTCAACTGCGCGCGCCAACTGAAAAGCAACTGTGTTCCTACGCTCGTTCACTAGGTTTTTCATCGCGGCGTGTTTTAGTTTTGGGTCATACCTGCCGTCGAACGTCACCAGAAGTCCATCCGGGTTGATGCTTTGGACGAAACCCTGGAACCAATCAAACGTGAAACGATATGGCAATAGCATCGCCATCAAGGGCAAGTGCACTGGAACCTTGTAGTAGCCGCCGTCTTCCAGCAGAACCTCGACCTCCATTCTTGCGAAGAAATTCTCAAATTCTAGTTCTTATACGAATTGGGGGTGGGCCAAAATCGACAAAAGTCCACCGTCGGCAAAAAAAAATCAAAGCCGGAAAGTCCAAATTCGTGTAAATCGTCCCGTTCTTCTACTGAAAAGACGCTGCCACGATGTACGCCCGCCTGGAAAACGTGTGCTACTTTTGTGTAGCCCTGATTGAGTTGACTTACCGTAGTGACACAATAACGCCGGCCGATATTTCGATTTTACAAATTCTTTATAGGCGTGATAGCCACGTAGAGAAAATTTCACGTTCTCCGCTGTGCTTCTGCTTCAGTGAATTCCGCTTCTAAACGAAACGCGGTTTGCACCAAGGGTATCATTGTGCGGATGCTGTTACTCGACTAAACCAGTAGATCGAGTTGTCTTGTTACGGAATCACGCTACACATTTTACAGGTACTGCTATAGGCGGTCTTGCACGGAATTGGATTTCAAATTTTTGACTGTGTAAAACACCGTCTATTCTCTCTCCTGCGCAAGTCACTTCAACTGGCCTGCCAAGCAAACGGGTAAACTAAACTAGCAATGCACGCCAATCGACTGTTGCAAGACCAATAAACGTTTAGACCAAAGGCATACCCACGAAACCAAAATAGCATAGGTGCGATCCAGAATTGGGCCAGGGGGGGGGGGGGTCTTTGGGGTTTTGGGGGGGGGGGGGGTCTCCGGATCAGGAATCCGTTTCCTGATCGGCTCAAAATGGGGGGGGGGGGGGTAGACAAATGTACCAAAAAAGTGCCAAAAATTAGCTATTTTTGCTCTATTTTGATGCGAAATTCATAGAAAATGACCGAAATTACGCAAAAATAGCGCCGCAGGCGAAAATTTTGACCAATTTTGGACTGATTTTGGGAAAATTTCCTTAATTTTTCCGGCTTCCTCTGGGTAGGGGGGGGGGGGTCCGGCGAAAATTTCTAGGGGGGGGGGGGGGGGGTATCCGGAATTCCCGTCCGGATGGCCAAGGCTAGGGGGGGGGGGGGGTGACCTCCCCCCCCCCTATCCCCCCCCCCGCCCCCAATCGCACCTATGCAAAATAACGAAGCAACAATCGACCATATAATCCTTTTTCCGCCTCGGGACGATAGGCAGGCAAACTCTTCCGACTGACTCGAGCAACAAACACATTGCGAACATACATCTCTTAGGTTATATCTACATCTACAACGCTTGGGATGAATCGACCAATTCAACGCCGACAATTCGAATTTTAAGTTAGTCACGTTTCGCCACCTGTTCCATCCGAAATGAAAGTGTCGCATCCACCCCTCTCAATTTCCCCCCTCGCCCACAAAGCAGTGCGCCCCCTCTGGAGCCTGACTGATCTACCAAAGAATCTGATGCACGGGCCACTTGTTGCAGACGTGTAATCCGTCACATGTCTCAAATCATGTGTGTAACAGTTCTGTACGATGTCGTTGCTTGATATGAGCAGTTACAATAACCATCCCCACATTTTGCGCTAAATTCAAGCTGCTGTCATAAGCAGCTGTTGACCAACTACGGTAGTATATATGTGTAGTGCGTACTTAGATAGGGGGATAAATATTCGCAGCTTTTAAATGGCGTGCTCAGCTTTTAACCACTTGACGGTAGCCCATGACGTTTCGGGATCGATCGATCCCGAAAGGGGCTTGATCCCGATGGGCTACCGGTGCACGCCGGGAGGCCCAGACGCTCGAATTTGGATGTACGGCTATGACGAAATGTGAAACCTGATTGCACTACGGTATTGTGCATACCCCCTCCAGGCCCGTAGAAGCCGGCTTGGTACATCAGCGGTTCATCGATCAAAAGAAGCGTTGTTTTGGTCGATCAACGAAAGCAGTATCAAGCGAGCATGGACGTCCAGTGATTTATCAAGGGAGTGGGTGGAACATCAAGAGACAGATTAGGCGTCGTCTTAACACATCGTGAGGCGCCAAACCGCCAGCGGATAGTGTGTGTACCCATCAAGCCTGCTTGCGTTCCTGCATGTCGCAACACCCCTTCCTTTTCCTTTCCTACCCAGTAGCTCAACTCTTCGCTACGGCGGCAACAAGACATCTCTAGACAGTGGGAAAGCGACCTGCGCAAGCAGCAGTGCCACAGAAGGGGAAAACGCAGCTCGCAGAGATGCATGGAATACAATTGTGTCGGAGAAGTCGTTTGAAGTGGGCGGCCACCCAATCGCTCCCTACCACTACCCTGTATTCCATTGCATCCATGACCGAACAACAATGCATCACTAAAGTCTGTTCAAGAAAGGCAGAGACTGAAGGTTATTGGAGTCTGCAGACTTAGTGCTTCGGGAAACCCAAATGATTTATGCATCGTTGGATACCCCTGTCGGAGTGTGTTGGCGCGGTGCGTGTTTTGCCATAATCACGCAACACGCACTGGTTTGGGGCGCACATGAAAAATTCGAGGTTTTGTACAGGGTGGGCGATTTTGATAATTTTTACACCAGTTATACCCCAAGGTGTCCTGATATCACATTTCAAATTTCAGCAAAATCGGTTCACCACAGCGTTAGTTATAGCCTGCTGCGTACACCCTACTTTGGCCCAAAATGGTCAAAACCGCCGAAATCGGCCAAAAAGGGTGCACTTTTTTGATAACTCAAGAAAGAAACGGCCAAACTTCTTTAAACTTTCTGTGTGTTAACTAGAATCAATTGTCTACACAATGGAACAAACCCCATCTTATTCGGTTGCGACACGCTCGAATGCGACTCAATCAAAAAGACCCTACTTTTGGCCGAAACGACGCTTTTCAGCTCGATTGCGCATCGAGGCCGTCCAGCTGGCCGAAAAGCGTCGTTTCGGCCAAAAGTAGGGTCTCTTTGATTGAGTCGCGTTCGAGCGTGCCGCAACCGAATAAGATGGGGTTTGTTCCATTGTGTAGACAATTGATTCTAGTTAACACACAGAAAGTTTAAAGAAATTTGGCTTTTTATACTCCACAAAAAAGTGTGGAGTATATAGCGTTTGTGCGCGAAACACAGAAAATTACAGTCAACGGCGTTCGCGCGTGAAGCGGCCGATTTGCAAACGGTCTTTTGCGTTGGGTAGGCCTAGTAAGTGGGCAGGGTGGACACCAAACGGGGTCACGCTCCGGGACCCCGTTGGCGGGAAATTCAAAAATTTAAATTTTCAAAGTACTGAAAAAGGCATAGTACAAGGTAGAACTCGAAAAAGTTGCATATAATGGTATATACTATCTTTTGATATGTTGTAGTACTCGATAGTGCCGAACACGGAAAAAAAAGAATTGGATCGCTGCGGGACCCATTTTGGCGCCAAATTTGAAAAATTCGCGAATTTTGGCCCCGGGTCGACTTTGACGGGCTGCTGTGCGAGCTAGGTAGCAGCTAGAGCGGCGAGACCACTCTTGGTGCTCCTTCCCAGATGTCCTCTATCGAATGAGCCATGAACGGAGAAAATCGGGCGAAACACAAAAAACTTTCTTACACTGCGACTTTTTTGACTCCGGGGTAGAAAATTGCGATTTTCGCATTTCGGCGTCTATAGCGCTCGAATGCGTTGCCGGATCGTTCCAAAGGTGGTTTTAAACGATTCTACGTTGAAATCTGGTCCAGCAAAGTGTTTTTGACAAATTCGCAGAGCTACAGTAACCCTGCCGCGTCCATTTGAATATTGGGTGTCGGGTCCGACTTTCGCGATATTATACTCGATTTCGGGGTTTTCGGGGGCGCTGATTACGAATTTGGCATCCGTTTAGCGTTTGGATGATGTTTGAATGTACCTACGATGAATTTGCATGCTACCGTACCCCAAGTGCAGAATTTCGGTTCCTGGAGTCCATAGGAAGTTAGGGGTGTTGTATGTCGATTCTGGGGTATTTTGGGATGTAGATCACGAATTTGGCATTACTTTTGCGATTGGGAGTGCCAGGAGGCCACAACAGACGAGGAGTAACCGTGCGTAGGAGTTCAAATTTGTGGAGTATACTGCGTCCCCCGGACGACTTGCCTGGTTCTTTCTTGAGTTATTAAAAAAGTGCACCCTTTTTGGCCGATTTCGGCGGTTTTGGCCATTTTGGGCCAAAGTAGGGTGTACGCCGCAGGCCATAACTAACGCTGTGGTGAACCGATTTTGCTGAAATTTGAAATGTGATATCAGGACACCTTGGGGTATAACTGGTGTAAAAATTATCAAAATCGCCCACCCTGTACAAAACCTCGAATTTTTCATGTGCGCCCCAAACCAGTGCGTGTTGCGTGATTATGGCAAAACACGCACCGCGCCAACACACTCCGACAGGGGTATCCAACGATGCATAAATCATTTGGGTTTCCCGAAGCACTAAGTCTGCAGACTCCAATAACCTTCAGTCTCTGCCTTTCTTGAACAGACTTTAGTCCACCCGAACAAATGCTGTAGTGTGTACGAATAGTAACGGTGCTTTGATACCCGAATCGGAACGATGGACGCATTCTATCCCCGCGGAGGACACGGAGGTGGCGGGGGAGGAGGAGGTGGCGGCGGAGGAAATGGTGGCGACGGAGGAGGAGACGGAGGGGGTGGTGGAGGAGGGGGCGGTGGAGGTGGAGGAGGACCTGGCCAGCCGCATCAAGTTTTGAATTCCAGTTTTGCGAATCGTTTGTGAGCATCGGCTTGATGCATCAATGCTCACCTGATGTGTTTTAAGGAGGGGTGTCTGTGTTGAGCGCTGTCATCAATGGACCAAATGGACAGCCCAAAATGGTGATGGCTGCTGCGTTCGGTCCCGCGGGAGGAATCGAATGCACTATGGTGAACGCTGTGATCGCGTACCGACAACACCACCCATGATTCGCGAATAGTATAGCCAAAGAGGTCTTGTGTAAACAGTTGGCACAACTAATCTACTCTATCACACATCCGCGCGTTCGTCCAATTGGTATTCAACAGTTTTGTTTGCCACGCTGCGGCCCATTCCCTAATTCCATTGCTGCCCTAGAACGGTTTCGCACTGATTTCTCCTTAGGCCACTTTGCCAGATTTGTGGCGCATAGAAACAGGCGCAGGTGTATTTTGCATCCCCCTGGTCAAAAGTGCACTACTGCCACTGTGTGCTATTGCTCAGCTTGTGGAATCTACTTACATAAGGAGTTCTGTTTTGAAATGTTTCACCGTCTCGACGATGTGTCGGGTTGAGCGCGTCAGCGCTCAACCCAATTTGTTCGGCCGGGGGCCAGTGCGCCCCCGGGGACTAGGGGTTAGTACTACGTCATATAGGTAGACTTAACCGATCGGGCTGAAATTTTCAGCATAGATGTTCATAGTAACAAGAAGTATTGTGCTAAAATTTCAGCCAGATCGGTTGAGTGGTTCCCGAGATATTAAACAAAAACTGTCGAAAAATTCCCCGATCTTCGTCTGATTGCCAGGTTTTCGGCCTCGTTCTCGCGAACGGTACCAGCTAGAAGAGTTGTTGATGGCTCGTTAGCATCGCCTAGTAGTAGGAACTTTTGTATTAAAAAATCTACGGGATCGGTTGAGTATTGCGGTCGTAGGCCCCGATAAAAGAAATGGCCGAAATTGTGGCTAAGTCCCGCTCACTACGGCCGAGCTCTGCTGGTACACGCTGGGGCGCCAGTCGATGCAATCTACCAAAGAGCATCATAGGGCGAACTAAAGTGTAGAACATTTCATCTTTCTAAGTCGTCTCGCTAAAAAGTTACGCGGTGGCAACGGTCACGTCGAGTACGGATCCGGGGCTCGGCCCAAGACGGCCGAGCTCTACTGGTGCACGCTGGGGCGACAGTCGATGCAATCTACCAAAGAGCACCATAGGGCGAACTGAAGTGTAAAACATTTCATCTTTCTAAGTCGTCTCGCTAAAAAGTTACGCGGTGGCAACGGTCACGTCGAGTACGGATCCGGGGCACGGCTCCAGACGGCCGAGCTCTACTGGTGCACGCTGGGGCGACAGTCGATGCAATCTACCAAAGAGCACCATAGGGCGAACTGAAGTGTAAAACATTTCATCTTTCTAAGTCGTCTCGCTAAAAAGTTACGCGATGGCAACGGTCACGTCGAGTACGGATCCGGGGCTCGGCTCCAGACGGCCGAGCTCTAGTGGTGCACGCTGGCGCGCCAATCGAAGTGATCCACCCAAGACCACCATAGGGTGAACAAATGTGTAAAACATTTCATCTTTCTAGGTTGTGTGGTTCCTGAGATATGCATGCCCAAAGGTTGGAACCAGTACAGTATGACATTACAACGAAATCGTAAATTCGTATAGTCGATGTCGAAATGAACTGTAGAGTGGTGATATGTATTGGAGGTGTTGAGAGTGGACTCTAGAAGGGCGGTGGGTGACGGAACGGCATTATGACGAAATCGTAAATTCGTATAGTCAATGTCAAAATGAACTGTAGAGTGGTCATATGTATTGGAGGTGTTGAGAGTGGACTCTAGAAGGGTGGTGGATGACAGAATGACGTTATGACGAAATCGTAATTCGTATAGTCGTATAGCTGTCTGTGCATCCAACCTCCTGAGGCCAGATCTGTCTGTGCATCCAACCTCCTGTGGCCAGACCTGTCTGTGCATCCAACCTCTGGTGGCCAGACCTGTCTGTGCATCCAACCTCCTGAGGCCAGACCTGTCTGTGCATCCAACCTCCTGTGGCCAGACCTGTCTGTGTCCCCACACCTACAACAGCAATCCTTTCAAAGCAGACCTGTCTATGTCACCTCTCAGCAAACCTGCTCTATGCCCCCCCCCCCTCCCCTGAAGGTGTCCACTCTGTGGACATGGACAGGGTGTGTATTTCAGGAAAGTTCCCCCCTGCTGGGGGGTAAGGACAGGTAAATTTGTTCGTCCTTATGATGACTGATGATGAACAGGCTGTGTATCTCAGATGACTTCGGGCCCTCTACTACACGGACAAATTCAGCGTGCTCTGTATATGGGTGCCCAACTCTCACTAAATTATGAGTCTCTGTGTTTGTCGTTTGTGTACTTACTGCAAGCAAATCGCTTGCCCAGCAGTAGAGCAGAATGTGCATTTACCAACGTTAATACCTCCAGAAGCTCTGTTAGCAGGTGAAGCCATCTACTTGCGTGCATGGCTGAGCGGTCAAAGTGGGAGTTAGCCATGGAGTCCGTCACCCTTGCGTACGTTGCACTGAGTGCGGACATTGTGTTGTGTGAGATGCGGTGGCAGGCACTGAAGCCACACACATGTGTTGATAGTGGTGGAGTGCGTTTGCCGCATGTACGTTGTGCATACGTGATAAGCTTCGTGCGCGTGAACAGAGCACGCTGAATTTGTCCGTGTAGTAGAGGGCCCGAAGTCATCTGAGATACACAGCCTGTTCATCATCAGTCATCATAAGGACGAACAAATTTACCTGTCCTTACCCCCCCAGCCGGGGGGAACTTTCCTGAAATCTCAATATGTTGTGCACAATAAGAAATACGTTTGATAAATAGGGTGATTTGGAATGTTTTAATTATCGACTTCTGATTCTGCATCACTTAGTGGCTTTGTCGATTGTCGTCCATCCCCTTCGTGCGAGTCGTGAGTCAGAGCTTCGTGACCGGTGGAGCATCAAAACCATTTCGTGGCATCCTGAGTCCTGAGTACTGCTGTGTAGCATCAACGCACTGAATCATGTATCAAGTGACTCAGGTGGCTTGGTGCTTTTTAGCACTCCGACCCCAAAAGGGGCGGAGTGCTATAGTGGAGCTGACACCGACTAACTTTTTCGCCACTCACTTTCGTGCCTCATTTCTCATCCGATTTGGACGGGGTTTTTTTTAATCGATAGCTCTCGAGGGATAGTAGGTGTGGACGGACCTTCATTTTTTTCGCGTAGTGGGAAAATTTTGAGAAAAATTTGAAAATTTGAAAATTTACTTACTGAGAGGGTGTTCACCCAGCTAGAATTTCTGGAATAGTGGTCCGATTTTGATGCCCTTTGGATATGTTATAGCCCTCTACGAGAGCTTTTGCGGAAAAAAAATCCCGAGCCAATCGGCCGACGCGTTCTCGGGTTACGGTAGCCGAAAGTGGTTTTTTGACAAAAATTTGCCTTTAAAAAATCCTAGTAAATCAGGGGGTTGTTGGATCGGGCCAGATATCTCCAATCGGCAAGATTAACATGTTCTCTTTCGTTTAAGACCAAAATCTCTGAAATCCGCCGAGGAAATCTTGAGTTCTGATTTGGCAACCGGTCTCCGTCGGGGGTCGAAAATTCCAATTTTTGACTTCGGCCGTTTTAGCGCCCGATTGCGATGATTTATGGCCAAATGGACTGCACCACGCGATTCCCCGTCGAAAACTGATCCGGAATAGATTTTCAAAAATATTTTTCCGCTACCGTACCCCGGCCGCGTCCAAAATTCGAATTTCCACCCGGGTGGTCAAAGTCAATGTTGGAGTCGATCCCGGTGCTTTCGAGGTCGCTGATGCCGAATCTGGCGTTATTTTGGCGTTTTGGATCAAGATTGGCGAGTTTTGGTCGAAAATCGACCTACCGTAGCCCTACGTCGACGAAACTGAAAGTGTGGTAATTGTACGGTTGAAGTGTCGATTCTAGGGTATTTCGCGGCGAGGAACGCAAATTCACTATTGGTTTCTCCATTTTGTGTCGATTTTGCCATCAAACAGCCACTTTCCTAATGCCGAAATTCAAATTAGAATGCAACTTTTACTGCACTCTCCTCAAACTATTTGCAACTTAAACTTGCGCGCGCATTCAAACTTCTGAATTGAAGGACAATGCAGTGGGGAAAGGCGGCGTGGTAAAGTGAGCATTTGCGCATGAACTGTCAAATCTTCCCGTCCAAAATGGCAAGGCGAGTTTGCGATTGGCGCAGCCCCGAATCTTAGCTGCCGGCTACTGGTTGATTCGAAGCGAAATGGCGCATTTTGGACTCAATTCGGCCTGGTCAACAGGATTTCCGTGGAGTTCTGCTGCGCGTCGGTCCTTGTAGGTGGAGGGAATACGCGTACTCTGAAACTCGCGCGCGGGCGGAATTCGTGGAGAACCTTTGGGCGGCAATCGGCCTTATTTCTCAAGATAAGTGAGTGGCGGTCTGCTTTCTCCCGTTCGGGTCGGAGTGCTTCACTGCAGGCTCTCCTGCACGTTTCCCTTGTCTTGTTTTCTGAGTCGTGTATCAAATTATCGTTCAAGTTGATACATCACAGCAGTGTGTGCCGGATGGCATCCTACGGGCTTGGAGGGGATACACAGTGCGATCGCACGTGTTTTATCATTTGGCCAAGTTCACTCCACAAATCTGTGCTCAGGAGAAGTAGTTGAGCTACCCATGTCAAGTTGTGCTGTTCTGTTGTCATCATGACGTCACATCATCTGTTTGATGATGGCAAAGTAAAATTGTGAAACACTTATGTCTTCATCTACACTACTGGTATTGTGATTGTCCACAATGAAGTTCTAAAGCTTCAAAGTTCTGAAGCTCCTGTCTGCTTCAATTCAACTCGTAAACAACAGACAGTTTATTATAGTGATGGCCCTAACATGAAGTGATAAAACTGACATCGAATTACTGAACGATTTTGAATTTTCGTCATGGACTGGCGGGCTCCCCGCCACCCTCCATCGGGGTCAAATTCTGCAGAGTTTCGGGAACGACCGATCCCGAAACGTCATGGGCTACCGTCAAGTGGTTAATAGGCATCATCTTGCGCTTTTAATTTCCGGCGACCGCGAAAGGCAACAGCGCGCTTCTACTTTGGCAAGTAGCGCTTTTAAAATGGCAGGGTGCGCTCTTAAATGGCAACTTGCGCTTTTAATTCGTGGAGGCTGAGCACCCGTGCCGATGGCGTGCCGAAATGCAGACGGTGGGTGGGGATACACAAGCGAGAGCGGTGGATGGATGACTTTCTCGTTCAGTCTGTGTATACCTAATTTGCAGGCCCAGAATTCACATTCCTGGATCGCTATCCTTTGACAGCTGTATCTTCCTTTGAATTCAGGCTATGCTTAGGCTCGCCCTGCGCCCACAGTGCACAAGAGTCAGTCGGCGTCGCAGTCTGGCGGGTCGAAGCTTAGGCTTAACGCGACCGGTGACCGACTTCAGGGCTTGTAACCAGGATGTGTAACCAGGATTCGACGTCGTCCCTTCAACTGAGTTCCTAGTGGGCGTGGCTGTTCCTCGACGCGTACCGGATGGCTTCCTTGATGGAGGCAGAGACGCGCGGCGTCAGCAGCTCGCCGCTGGGCTTCATGAAGCGGCGGCAGATTCCGAAGTCGATCAGGTAGACCTTGCCGGACTCGGAGTTCTCGGGAAGGCCGATGCAGTAGTTGCTGAGCTTGAGGTCTCGGTGGAGGTAGACGATGGAGTGGAGCTGCTCCAGGGCCCTGACCATCTGGATGGCCAGACGCAGCGTCGTTTCCAGACGGAGGCCGTTGTAACGCTGGAGCAGGTCGCAAACCGAGGGCCCCACTCAGCACATGATGATAAAATTGAAGTCGTTCGGTTGGCGGCCCCAGTCGATCAGGCGGCAGAAGCGGTCCATACCGGCGTTGTTGAGGGCCGACAGGACCTGCTTCTCCAGTTTCAAGGTCATCTCTTTGTTGGGCCTGTCGGCTGGGTACTCGATCTTGGCCGCCACTCTTCGTCCGCTACGGGTCTTCTCCTCCTCGGCCAAGTAGACGGCGCCGTAGCCTCCGCTGCCGATCTTCTCCATCTGCATCCAATCGCCGTCGACACCGTGGAGCAGCGTCGCGCTTTCGTCGGCGTCCCTGCGGTGCTGCTGCTGCTGCGGTCGCTGGTGGGGCAGCAGGTCCTGACGGTTGTGGTGCTGCTGCTGGTGGTGGTGAGGCAGCTGGTAGTTGTGGCGCAGCCGCTGACCAATGTGCTGCTGCGGCTGCTTTCGCCGACGGCCGGTGTTCGCAGCGAGCATCTTGTCGTTGTCTTGTTCTGCCTTGTTTCGACTCGACTTGTCTTGTCCCCGGCGAGCGCGTCACCTCCTGCCGACGACTGCTGTTCTTGGCCGGAGACGACTTCTTTCTTCGTCGATTCGGGGCTGCCGAGTAACTTTCACCAAGTAAAAGGAATATTTCCGAAGCAATCAGATTTGCTTACTTATATATGTACATCGGCGATGTCGGTAGTTGGGTAGCTGCCACCACAAAGTTGAATGGGTTCTACCTGCGAGTACGTCACCCTGAAGGGGATGATCGCTGACGACGCCTTTCTGAGGCAGCACCCATAGGTACGGCTTGCTGGCGTTGGCCATGGGGCGCCGCCCCATGCGGACCTACCACACCTACCCAAGAACAAAAAAAAATTAGATTCTAAAATTGGTTACGCGACGTGAGCCTTCGGCCGGTAGGATGTCCGTATCACAAAATCATGCATGTCGGCAAACAACCTCTTTTCCACGTCTCAAGGGCAGCAAGCCTACGTTCTGAGTCTCGTTCTACATAACTCTCATTCTCCTTCGATTTTACGTGAAGAAGCCGGGCTGGTCACAGGCCGCCCTTTTCAACAAATTTATGAGACTGACGTTATGTTGCTCTGACTCACCCGGCCGATATTTGCTGATTGGTTTGACCTCTGTTCGTCCCGGTCGCTGATTGGTCGGTGCGTAAGCCCTGCTATTCTCCGGCGGTGGCAACCACAGACTTCTCAATCATTCTTTAAATTTTTAAAAAAATGTCAGACATTTTTTCTCGCAGGCGTCGCTTGGTGAGCTATTCCAGCTCTGAGAGCGATAGCGACGTCGACGACGACGAAGTAAGCGCACTGCGCTACTACACGCCAGTCTTGGAAGAACGAACGGTGGTGCATCAGTTTCGTGTTCTAACCCTGATGTACCGGCTTCACTTCCATGAACGGACCATTGCGAGTCAGCGCGAACTTGACAGAATCCACGAGATTCTGTTGTCCTGCCTTCTTCGGCACGAGATCTTCGGCCACCAATTCAATTCGCTCCTGATGGCAGAAGTTGACAGGTTGGAGAGGGAGGACAGTCGCCTCGCTGATTCACAAAAGTTTCTGTCGGCGTCCCTCATTTTTGAGGTTCTAACGGTTGCTTTATAACTGCTCGTTTGACTCGTTAGAGGGCAGTCTAACTACTGTAGATACTTCGTAAGAGGGGAGGAGTGCCCCGCGGGGCTTTGCCTCCGTCGTTTAATTCTTCCAGAGTTACGTACGAAACTCCAGTACATTTCAAGCGACTCTGTACGTACATACAGCATCGTACGTTACCGGCTGCGACCAACGTTTCACGATCATACACCTGATATTACTACAACAAGTACGTACTAGAGAAACACAGACGTACCACACTTTGACAGACGTGATGAAATTCGTATGGTAGACATGCTTTGGGTTCCCCACGCCAACGAATTACGAAAGATCAAGTTACTCGCAACGATTACTGCGGTAGCGCCAGCAGGAGCGAACGATAGCGCGAGCAAAGTAGTCGTGTGTGGCAAGATATTGTACGTAAGCCACTGAGGGAAACGTGCATAGTTACCGGCTCAATGTGCACCCAGCAAGCAAGCAAGGAAGCAAAGCGGTCATTCAATCGGGCGACGACCAAGGAATCTTCTTCCTCCGCGGACGGCGACTTCTCCCTCCTCTCCTCCCTCCTTCTCTCTGAAGACATTCCTCTCCCTCTCCTCCACCTCCTCCGCGCTGGGACGATGCCGCAGCTGAGATTAGAGAACATAACAGAGACTTAGCCAACGACATGCTCGCTACCTATGTACACTTAGGCTGACACGACTTCCATCAATCAGCACCTCATGTGCGAAGTTCTCAAAGTAGTTGTTCTGCCAGGCGAGCCCCTTGGGCTCCGACAGACGCCAGCTGTACCACTGCTTCCTCTCGTCGGCCTCGAAGCGTCGCGACAGCTGCAACTCCACGGGATCGCCCCTGTGCAGCAGCACCTTCTTCTGCGACAATAAAAGCTGTGCGCCGCGTGCATAAGGAAGCAACAAACAAGCACACTGGTAACTAAGACAACCTGCAAAGGCAGGACGACTTGCTGCCAAGCGGTCATGGTTCTCGTTCGGAAGCGCTCGCACGAGCCTAAGCGTTCGACCGGTTGACAACAAAGGCGAAACGACCGTCTCTCCATCCATCGCTTCCTCACTGTAGCAGGGCTGCTTCTCCATGCAGTCGGCCAGGAGTCTCTCCAGTTGCCGCTCGTCGTCGGGTCGTCGGCCGAAGTCCCAGGGAGTGCCGCGCAGCACCACCAGGAAGTTGCAGAGGAAGGCGGTGATCTCGCAGTCGGCCGGCGCCTCCCAGCGCACCGACACGTCCTGCTCGCACTGCTGCCGGTCTGCAAGAGGGGAAAGAGACAGGACGCTGGAGGAAGCAACGCGAAATGTCAATCGACGGCGCCGCCCGCGCCTTCGGGGACCGGGTGGAAGAACTCGAAGGCGATTTTGCTCTTGTCGATGGGGAACTTGGAGCCGGCGCAGCCGATGGCCGTGCAGCCGACCTGCCGATGGCGATTGTCCAACTGGTAGATGTCCGACACGATTTCCGGCTCTGTCAATACACATTCCACCGTCGTCAAAATTGCCCATTGTTTCGCAAACCATTCTCATGGAGTCAATATACCTTCGCCAAAGCGCGACCTGAAGGCGAGCGCCATCTGTCTTTCGGACAACCGCTTGGTGCTCTGGTCGGTGCGAATGGCCATCATCGGCATCAGAAAGGAGGCATACCAACTCGGAATCGAGACGGTCTCCGCTGAAGCGCCAACGAATCGTAAAAGGCAGGGAACGCTGTAGAAAACTGTAGTGAACCGTACATAGTACCGTACCGTGCGTGAGGTGGGCGCAGGCGTCGAGAACGTCGGGTGAGAGCTCGTTGCAGGCAAAGCCGCCGATCATCTCAGAGACGACCAGGTCGGCCTTGAATCCCGGACGCCAGTTGCGTGCGTCCATCTGGATCAGCACTACCTCGTTGTCGAAGGACTTCACGCTGCGCCTCATGAACCTGAGACATGGGGGAGAATGAGAGAACGGTGGAGGGATGAGCGTACATAGGATGGGGAAGCCTACAGCTACGCAAAACAAACGAGAGCATAATCAGCCGCATGTATCTCACTCCTCTCGGACGTCGGGATTCTTCTCCACGGCGTAGAGAAAGGGGCGGAAGTCGAGTGGCGCTTCTTCCCCATCGGCGGCCGCTCTCTCCGCCTTCTCTCTGGTGCTGAAGACGCCTTCCACCACCAGCTGGACGAGGGGACCCAGAGCGCAGCCCAGAATCATCACTACCCTGAAGGAAGGGGAAGGGCCACAACTGGCTGCAAGGCGTGTTCCCCGCCCCTCCACTATTGATCCAGAAGTTATGGCGGCGGGATGGAGGGAGGGGGGTGGTGGTTGAAGAGGGGCTGGCGGCGGTATAGGGCGCTCACGGCCTTCCGTCGTGGAGTCTGCGCAGTCGGAAGTCGTCCAAGACGCCCCCGATGGCGGCCTGGTAGTTGAGGTATTTGGGTGTGTCCGTCTCCCAGTCCTGGTAGGTGGAGACGTCCATGTGGTCGGCCAGCGGCTGACAGTAGTGGAAGAGCTCGTTCGACTTGAAGTGACTCTCGTCGTAGGGATTCGACAGGTTCAGCTGAATTAAGTACATGAGAACGTAACGCACCCTATCAATTAACCTACAGCTATGTACTTCAATCGTACGTATGTACAAGGCAAGCGAACGGAAGACAAGGCGCCCACCCTGTCCTTCGCGTACTGGATGTAGTGGCGCACGAAGTAGTAGCCGTCGACCAGCTGATGCTTGAAGTACTTCATCCAGTGGAAGTAGCGCAGGTCGATCAGATCCCCATCGTCCTCCACCGGCTCCCAACAAGCCATCACCGTCTGGTACTGCAATGGGTAGGCGGCGGCTAACTTCTCGCTGTTGTTGCCGAAGCCAAAGCCGATGTAGGTCTGCAACGTCGACTGGGTACACTTCTGTGCTCAGATCGATTGATTCTCAACCACAAATCGATCCCTGAGGACTCACCGCCAGGAACTTGGTCTTGACCTCGTCGTAGCCAAAGGTGAGGGCGCAGCGGTGGTCGTCCATGGCGGCGAACGCTTTGAGGTATGCGGCAGACTCCGCGAGAGCGCCTGGATTCTCGGCCAGCTCCTTCGTCACACTGAGGAAGTTCCTCGTCTGCTGCGCCGTCTTCGAGTAGGCGAGGTCGTTGGCCCGCAGTCGGACGGCTCCGATGGCGTCTCCGTACCATCGCTCCACCCACGGGGACACGCCGCCCTTCAGGTGGACTCTCTGGACCTCGCCTGGGTTCTCCTACAGTACAAAAGGATTCCACAGTCCTTGCACTAGCTAGCTACATGTGACAGAAGACAATGTATGTACATACCTAAGCACTAGTCATGTACTCACCCTGCTACGTACCAAGTTTGAATACGGCAAAATATGCCGGACCCAGCCTTACTAACATACATACATGCCCTGAAATCGCCAAAATGAACTGGTACATTTACTTCTACTTACCCAGTTCTATCGGAAAGAGGGCACACTTACCTGTACTTACCCAGTTTCCAAATTATATAAATTGCCACCACGCACGCAACACTCAACTCGGCATATCCACCTGAGCAAATCTTTCGGCCTCGTCCTTTGACGGCCTCTCGTCTGTCTTTCTCTCGACGCCTTTCTCGTTGCCGTTCTGGTTTTCGTAGCAGTATTTGCCGGGCGGCAGCCGCTGCTCTTCCCCAGGGTGGATCAGCAGCGAATCGACCACTCGCGCACGCTCTCCGTTCAAGCTGTCGTCGTCGCGGCCGGTGGAAGGCAGCGGGACGCAGGCCTCCACGCGGACGTCGCAGGCCACGAGAGAGCGCAGCGTGCGCCACCAGCGCCAAGGGTCGAAGCGACGGCGCTCCTCGTCGAGATCCATCTGCAGGAAGTCGGACAGGTCCACTAGCGGCTCCAGACTGGGCACCTCGATCAGCACCTGAGCAGTAGCCGAGTTGTCGTGGTGGCAGCACTTCAGATACTCGTAACCCATCTAACGTACATATACATCTGTACGTACCCCCCCCCCCCCCCACCTTCATCTCGTTCGACTCGTCTTGGCGAACCTCCCAGAGGAAGTCGAATATGGCGTCCCCCAGACGTAGGGGACGGTGGTTGGACAATGGGATGACCACTCGGTAGGCGCCGATTTCCTTGGCATACTCCAGTTCGTGACGCAGGAACTGCAAAACGAGACGCAGTCAAGCAGCCTGCACACACAGCGCACAAGCAAACGATGGCTTATATGTAGACTATATACCGACCAGGTCGCTCAACTCCTTCAAATCTTCGTCTTCCGAGTCGACGTCTATCCAAGCGGACGTGCGCAGCGCCAGCTTCTTCGAACGACACTTGGCGAGAATCAACTTCGCCTGATGAATGGCGACTCTGTCGCTGCCGACAAGTCCTTCGCCATAGCACACGGCGTCGACCAGATTGCCCACGCACTTCCGGACGTCTAGATCCACGAACGCTAGAGGATTTTCAATGCGCCCCTTCATTGCGCGCGATGGCTTCCTGACGGCCGGCGGTGGATCAAGGGCCGACGACGCCGAATACGCCTTTCGATTAACATTCGGCCACTTCTTCGTTCGTCTCTTATCGAGAACTTCTTGCTGGACAGCCGCCAAGAAGTCCAACTTCTCGATCGGCGGCATCTTCGGCTTCTCTACCAGCAGAAGTGCCTCAAACTTCTCCGCCGCCTCGACCAGAGTCAACTTAGAGATGCGCTCGTCTTCGTAGGGAACGTCGAAGGCCATTATATTCCAACTGAAAGAGGCAAACAGTCCACGGCGAGTTTCACACAAGCATACGCTACCCGAGGAGAGAAAGCGAGCGCACCACTCGTCGTCCGTGTAGTAATGAGGATGGTACGGCGGCCGGAAGTGAGGGTCGTATCCGCCGTCCCGCATAACTTCCCTGACGACGGAATTAGCAATGGCGGTGGCTCCGCGTGTCGAACCGTCGAACAGAGCTGCGTGGAGGTACAGCGGATCGCGTCGGCCTCGCACCACGCAGTCGCCGACGTCAGCCTTCGGTTGAGTCAGCGTAGCGGCGCCGGTCTCCCTACAACCCCTTCTTCGAAGCAAGCAAATCCGTCCACTATACAAAACAGCTGCTCCAGTGCCACTCACGCGACGACTTCGACTGGAGCATGACCGAAACCCCACTCCTCGAAGTTGCCAAATTCCCATTGCCGGACGACGCTATCACCTTCGGTAGGGAGCGGACATCCGTCTCCAGAAGGACCGCTGCCAGTCATTTCTGCTGCGATTTTACTGCCTCGTTGCATTCTTCGTTATGTACTTCGTAACACCACAAAGACGGATGGAACGGCAAGAAACCAGGCGACTGCTTCCGCGGATACATCAAATGGCGAACACTGCAGAACGTATAGCTTCAAACTGCAATTGTTGCCCGCCCTCCCACTTCAAAATCCTGGCCTATGATTGGCCAATCTACGTTGGCTTACAGTATCTCCGTCAAGTAGGCTGAGACAGATGCTGCTGATACAAACGCACGGTTACGGTGGTATGCCGTTTGAACACTGGGTGCTTCAGCGTTGCGCCACTGGCATGTTACTGGCGAGGCGATATTGCTGCTCTGCGTGTCCTTACTTCCACGCCTTCCATGCATTCAGGTTTCGTTTCGGTTTCGGAACATGCTCACGACGATGTATACGATCGGCCAATGCTAGATGACACTACGTACCACTTTGCAAGATTGACGACATTCTTTTGTAGACTGGCGTCGCAGGTATTCTTCTCCGATGACGACGACAATGAACAAAGGCGACTGAGAAGAGGGCGGCGGCCTGTTCGTATGCGGAGAATCACTTTGGGACGGATGACGAAGAGACGAAGGCATCCTGCCGCCCGACACCACCTGCGCCCTATGCCAGCAGAGCATCAAGCCCATTAGGCAATCACGGCTACGGCTCCCTCCGGCTAGACTGAGCACCATCCACCACAACACAGCTGACATGCCATCATGTTCTTCTTGGGGTGATGTTCCTGACGAGCGTGTGGAGGTTTGGCAATATTCACAAAGAGGGTGTGCATATCTGCGTATGCGCGATGAATGGTGTATGCGACCACTCAGATATACGAACTTGAACACTCGTCAAATCCAACAAGTCTGGAAACGATTGTGACCATGAAAAGTTCGACAAGCAACCCCTGGAGAGAGTGAGTCGAGTAGTCAGACATTTTCTATAGGTTTATGAGTGATGCTTCCGAATTACTGCACGTGTGCTAGGACACCCAACCCCATGGCGACAGTCGGCACTAGGAAAGTGCATATACGGTATATAGATTTTGAATTTGCGCCAATTTTCCGTCCTATGACAGTGCTTTCGTCTTGGCCAATTAGCTTGCAATATTTTGAAACGGCAGCCAGTGATGGGCTATCCAATAATCGTGTTGGCGTTTGCGCAATTACTGTATTGCCACGCATTGCTGTGGCGAACGGAAACAGCGGGGCCATTTCGTTGTTCGCGCAGCTGAGTTGGAGTTGGTTTCGTTGAATTTAGAGCGGCTAGAAAGGAGCAAGTAGGCACGAGTGTTTTCGTTGGTCCGATAGTTGCTGTGGAGAACTTGTAGGGCAAAGTTCGACTATTTTTTCGCTGCATTGAATTTTGCTTTCTCGGCGTGGGCGTGGGCAACCAAGGATGACGTCGTCGGGAGGAGGCAGCGGTAACGCCCCTCTGAGTCGGTGTCTCACTGGCAACATCGCGGGTTTCCAGTACCACCTGACGCTCGGTTCGGTTGCTGCCTTGTGTGTTTCTATCTGCGAGGTTGTAAAGTAGGGGGAATTTGCGATTTGTCTCTGGCAGGCGGTTGCAAGGGAGATGTGGTTAGCGGCGTGCGCAGCTCTGCCGTTGCGGAGTCGACGCGGCTGGTGATCAAGGGCCTTCCCGATTTGGACATCCCAGCCGCCGTGCAGGACTACCTCGACGTCTACGTCGCTTTCCCAGAGTGTCAGTCCGCCAGTCGCTCGCTTGTCTCGTGTAGAGTTGCTGAATCGTTTTGTAACTGAGTGGAAGGATCCACTGACACCTTTTCAGCGTCCGATCGCATCTACGTCCAGTTGAAGAACGAGGCGAGTAACATTCTCGAGACGTCGACTCGACTGCAGCAGCACTTCTCCGCCGAGCAGCCGACCCTGATCAACCCCAAGCGAGGTTAGCTAACCGGTGAAACGAATATGTCGGGAATGGTTCCGAAGAAGAGTGAGACTGCTTTACTACCTACCCGCAGGCCAAATCTGTGCGGCGAAATACTCGCTGGATGGGCAGTACTACCGCGCGGCGGTCATCAACCGACCTACGGCCAGAGAAGTCGAAGTTCGTCTGCTCCTTCAGTCGTTTTGCGCCGAGTAGACGCAGCTTCTGCGAATGCGAGCGCGCTTTTGCAGGTGTTCTTCGTGGACTACGGCAACAAGGAGACCATCGACAAGGAGGACATCAAGTCCCTTCCCGAGGAGCTTCTCAGCATCCCTCCGCAGGCAATCGCCATACGCCTCAAGGGACTCGAGAAGAACAAACCTACCGGCATCAACCATCAGGACCTCTCCTCCCTGCTCGAGAACAGGGACGCCTCCATTCAACTGCGTGAGTATTATTACCCTTGCGCTGCTCGCTTCCTCCACTCTCTCTTTCCAACGGAGGTTCCCACGACCATATCTTCGGTCGACAATATCGGCTGCGATCGTTGTGTTGCTTTGCTACATACGCAAGTGCGCTTTCTTTGGTACCAAGCCATCCGCTTCTATTTGGTTCATTTGGTGTCGTGGTGCGGCAGTTCCATTTCCCCTTGTTTCTACTCATGCATGCATGATCCATATCAGCGTCGTCAGGTGCTGAGCGATTGTAGACGGCTGCCCAGAAACGGCCTTCGTGGCGACGATGGTGCTGATCGACAGTCGCTCCGGTCGCGAGTACAGCGTCAACGACATCGCCCTCGGGAAGGCGCCCATTCCGCAGCTTCCGAGGCCTCAGCCCCCCGCTCCCCCGGCCAGCAAGGCCGCTCAGCCCCCGCCACAGCAGCAACAACAGCCGCAGGGCCAACAGCCGGCGCAACAGCAGCAGCAGCAGCAAGGCTTCGGAAGTGGCGGCGGCGGTGGTCCGCGCCAGGAAGGCGGCTTCGGCGGACAGCAGCGCGACAACCAGGGTGGCAGATTTGGAGGTAATTTCTCTGATACGGTATTGTCATTGATCAAAGCTGTACGGCGTGCAAGCGATTCTTGTAGGAGACGGCGGAGGCGGCTTCGGCTCTCGCGACAACCGCTCCGGCGGATTTGGAGGTACTGGCAGTGAAATTCTCTTGTCATATTGTGGCGTAAAGTGGATATCTCAGTCCCTCATCGTCATCGCAGACGCTCATTTTGCCTTCAGGTGGCGGGGGCGGCGGTGGATTTGGCGGTGGTCGCGACAACGAGCAGTCGGGATTCGGCGGCGGCGGCCCACGAGGCGGAGGCTTCGGAGGAGACCGCGGACAAGGTACTTTGCTGTTTGTTGGTTACCGTACCACTGTATAGGCTGCTAACTCTTTGTTGGCTAACTCAGCGTTTGCGCAAATTCGTTGTAGGAGGAGGAGGCGGGTTTGGCGGAGGCGGCGGCTTCGGTGGAGGAGGCGGAGGCTTCGGAGGAGACGGCGGCGATCGGCCCAGAGGTCGCGGCTGCTTCAACTGTGGAGAGGAAGGCCACCAGTCGCGCGACTGCCAACAGCCTAGAAAGCCGCAAGGCGGAGGAGGCGGTGAGTCGCTTTCATTAGGCAGACAGTGTGAACCTCTCTAGGTACCGGTATGTACTTTTGGCAAAGTGACTCGCGCCTTGTTGAAATGCGTCCACATCTCTCGTAGGATTCGGAAGTGGCGGCGGGGGCGGCGGCTTCGACAAAGGAAAGTTCCCCCCTAGTGGGGGGTAAGGACAGGTGAATTTGTTCGGGCTGAAGTTGAACAGGCTGTGTATCTCAGATGACTTCTCAGCCTCTAAGCTACACGAACAAATTCAGCGTGCTCTGCTCACACGCACGACGGTTCTCACATAGGCGCAACGCGCAGGCGGGTACGCGCCTCACTCACCCGCCACCACTGACGAAACGCGAGTAGGTGTCTACCACTGCAGCACTCAAACAACGTAACATATGCAGTAAGCGCAGCGCAACATGTGCAGGTGCAACGACCCCCCCCCCCCCCCCCCCGCCCCCCCCCCCCCCTCCCCCCCCCCCCCCCCCCTCACCCACCCACATTCCTACATCAACAGGCGCCGTGCGTCCGTGCACCCACTAACCCACGCGCATAGACAGTGCCATGCCATCACATGCCAACACGATGTATCGAATCGAAATACTTAGGACGTTGTGCTAATTCAGAGCTGCACTGCTCACTCTGAAGCGAGTTTGGCACCCGCAAACAGAGCACGCTGAATTTGTTCGTGTAGCTTAGAGGCTGAGAAGTCATCTGAGATACACAGCCTGTTCAACTTCAGCCCGAACAAATTCACCTGTCCTTACCCCCCACTAGGGGGGAACTTTCCTAGAATACACTCCCTGTCCATGTCTACGAAGTGGACACCTTCAGTGGGAGGGGGAGGGGGCTCCTCTGGCAGGTCCGATGAGAGGCGACACAGACAGGGCTGCTTGCAGATTGGGTACCATTGAGGTCATGAGCAAAGGGCAGCCCGAATCCAGAAACACACACTGGATTTGTGTTCTGTGTCCTCGAAAACCCCACAGGAGGTTGGATGGACAGACAGGTCTGGCCACAGGAGGTTGGATGCACAGACAGGTCTGGCCTCAGGAGGTTGGATGCACAGACAGCTATACGACTATACGAATTACGATTTCGTCATAACGTCATTCTGTCACCCACCACCCTTCTGGAGTCCACCTACAACACCTCCAATACATATCACCACTCTACAGTTCATTTCGACATTGACTATACCAATTTACGATTTCGTCATAACGTCATTCTGCCACCCACCACCCTTCTAGAGTCCACCCACAGCACCTCCAATACATATCACCACTCTACAGTTCATTTCGACATTGACTATACGAATTTACGATTTCGTCATAATGTCATTCTGCCACCCACCACCCTTCTAGAGTCCACCCACAACACCTACAATACATATCACCACTCTACAGTTCATTTCGACATCGACTGTACAAATTTACGATTTCGTCATAATGTCATACTGTACTGGTTCCAACTTTTGTGCATCCATATCTCAAGAACCAAACTACCTAGGAAGATGAAATGTTTTACACATTTGTTCATCATGTGATAGTCTTTGCCTCACAACTTCGACTGGCGGTCCAGCCTGCACTAGTAGAGCTCGGCCGTCTGGAGCCGAGCCCCGGATCCCTACTCAGCGCGACCTTTGCCACCACGTAACTTTTTACTGGGGTGACTTAGAAAGATGAAATGTTTTACACTTAGGTTGCCCTATGGTGCTCTTTGGTAGATTGCATCGACTGGCGGCCCAGCATGCACAACTAGAGCTCGGCCGTCTTGAGCCAGGCCCCGGACCCATACTTGGGGGGACCTTTGCCACCGCGTAACTTTTTAGTGAGACGACTTAGAAAGATGAAATGTTTTACACTTTAGTTCGCCCTATGGTGCGCTTTGGTAGATTGCATCGACTGGCGGCCCAGCGTGCACCACTAGAGCTCGGCCGTCTAGAGCCGAGCCCCGGATGCGTACCAATTCCAACCTTTGGTCCTCCATAACTCAGGAACCGTACAACCTGGGAAGATAAAATGTTCTACACATTTAATCGCCCTATGGTGGTCTTGGGTGGATCACTTCGATTGGGCCCCTAACTTGCACCACCAGAGCTCGGCCGTCTGGGAGTCGGGACTTAGCCAAAATTTCGGCCATTTTTTGATCGGGCCCTACGGCCGCAATATTCAACCGATCTCTACGATATTTTAATACAAAATTTCCTACTACCAGACGATTCTAACGAGCCATCAACCGCTCTCCTACCTACTACCGTTCCCGAGAACGAGGCCGAAAACCTGGCAATCAGTATAAGATCGGTTAATTTTTCGACAGTTTTCATTTAATATCTCGGGAACCACTCAACCGATTCGGCTGAAATTTTAGCACAATACTTCTTGTTACTATGAACAACTATGGTGAAAATTTCAGCCGGATCGGTCAAGTCTGCCTATATGACGTAGTACTAACCCCTAGTCCCCGGGGGCGCACTGGCCTCGGGCCGAACAAATTGGCACGTCGCCGAACAAATTGGCCGAAGTTGGCACGTCGCCTTCCGTTGGCCTTCCGTTGGCACGTCTACAGTTCATTTCGACATTGACTATACGAATTTACAATTTCGTCATAATCTCATTCTGTCTCCCACCACCCTTCTAGAGTCCACCCACAACACCTACAATACATATCACCACTCTACAGTTCATTTCGACATCGACTGTACAAATTTACGATTTTGTCATAATCTCATACCGTACTGGTTCCAACCTTTGTGCATCCATATCTCAAGAACCAAACTACCTAGGAAGATGAAATGTTTTACACATTTGTTCACCATGTGATGGTCTTTGCCTCACAACTTCGACTGGCGGTCCAGCCTGCACTAGTAGAGCTCGGGCGTCTGGAGCCGAGCCCAGGATCTGTACTCGGCGCGACCTTTGCCACCGCCTAACTTTTTACTGGGGTGACTTAGAAAGATGAAATGTTTTACACTTTAGTTCGCCCTATGGTGCACTTTGGTAGATTGCATCGACTGGCGGCCCAGCGTGCACCACTAGAGCTCGGCCGTCTTAATCTCTGAATAGAAGGGCCCGATCCAACAACTCCCTGATTTACTAGGATTTTTTAAAGGCAAATTTTTGTCAAAAAACCGCTTTCGGCTACCGTAACCCGAGAACGCGTCGGCCGATTGGCTCGGGATTTTTTTTCCGCTCTTCGTCTCGTCGAGGGCTATAACATATCCAAAGGGCGTCAAAATCGGGCCACTATTCCAGAAATTCCAGCTGGGTGAACACCCTCTCAGTAAGTAAATTTTCAAATTTTTGAATTTTTCTCGAAATTTTCCCACTACGCGAAAAAAATGAAGGTCCGTCCACACCTACTATCCCTCGAGAGCTATCGATTAAAAAAAACCCCGTCCAAATCGGATGAACCACGCGCGAGAAATCTTGGGTGGAAAAAGTTAGTCGGTAGCAGCTCCACTATAGCACTCCGCCCCTTTTGGGGTCGGAGTGCTAAAAACAACTTGGAGACACGCGTTGCTGCAATTCCTTCGTTCAGACCTGCACCCGCATCCGCCCTACTCGAGAAAGAGTAAGGTTTCGCCAATTTTAAAATACAGGGTGGCGCATTTATCTGTTCTAGGTTTCGATCGCTAATAACTTTCGCGTTTTCCTATGAAATTGAAGTTGATCACTATGCAAAGTTTGATCAGCATTTCCGCTTTCTTCTAGCGGCGGGACACTTTTTCAGAAAATGCTCGAATATGCTCCGTTCTTCAGAACTTCTTTCCATTTTGGAATGCCGCGGCTTCTGGCTTCTTCCCTCTCTCTTAGTCTTCCGGTTTCGGCTGACGGCTCACCCCTGGCTGAACTTCGCAGTTACTTGTTTGAACGTGGCTGATTACCGCGCAGCTAATTACCATATCGCGCACTATGCGCCGTCACCCAAACGGTCGACCCTTTCTGATGGCATAATGAGATTGGCATAATCACATAGTCGGTTTTCGCCTTTGAAGCGCTGAAATACGAAATACGAGAAGTCGAGGTTGTTGAACCAAAAACAGCTCATATAAACGATGAAACTATCAACCCTCGTGGCAACAAAGAGCGGTTCCTTCAACCGCATAACGATACACACAACAAGTGCGGTCGGGTCGGGGCGCCGATTCTTCATTACGTAACACGAGAATCTACATTACTAAGCTAGCTAGGTGTAGTGTCTGTCTGTCTGTCTGAAACGCTTGGCCTTCCTAGCACTTCGCCACGCGACGCTTCAGCACGCGCTTGCCTCGCTAGCACTTCGCCACGCCAAGCTTCAGCACGCACGCGCTAGGAAGCCAGCAGGACGCCAGCGGCGTCCCGCAGAGAAGCTCGCTCGCTTCGATCGATCGGCCGCAGAGAATCAATCGCTGCACGGCCAGCGTCGCCTGTTGCTGCCTGCCTTCAACGCAGGCTTTGCCTGAACAGTACGGCAATGCACGGTAGCAGAGCCTTGCAAAAGCGAACAGTGCGGCAGTACGCGGTAGAGCAGAGAACCTTGCAATGTGCAATTCAACAGAGCCGAACAGTACGACAATGCTCGCGCAGGCAATTCAAGCCGCTTCAGCGACTATTTCGCTTGCAACAGGACAGATCTTGCAACAGGACAGATCTTGCAACAGGACAGACGTGGCAACAGGATGGTCGCGCGAGGCGAACAGCACCGTTGGGTCGCAACAGGACAGATCTTTCAACAGGACAGATCTTTCAACAGGACAGATCTTTCAACAGGACAGACCTTGTAACAAGAGAGACCTGGCAATAGGACAGGCCTTGCAATAGGACAGGCCTTGCAACAGGACAAACCCTGCAAAAGGACAGACCCTTCAACAGGACAAATCTTGCAACAGGTCAGACCTTGACAATGAACAGGGCAGACGTTGCGGCGCGCGTGCGAGGCGACCAGCGCCGTTGGCTCACAACGGGACAGACCTTGCAACGGACAGACCTTGAACAGGACAGATCATGCAACAGGACATTACGGCCATTGACGACTACATTCCATGGTATTCAGATCTGAGGAATTCTTCTGCAACGGGAAGGAACGGCTAGTACCCACTATGCAGAAGACTAGTTAGGCGCTTCGTATACGGTAGCAGCTTTGTTTAAATTTGGAAACCCTGATAAGAACAATGTTGGTTTCACCACAGTGAGGTCATCCAAATTGCAGGGCAGATTGATTCCTGATTCCAACCTTTGTGCACCCATATCTCGTGAACCATACAACCTAGGAAGATGCAATTTCTTTCGATTGGCGCGCCAGCGTGCACCACTAGAGCTCGGCCGTCTGGAGCCGAGCCCCGGATCCGTACCGATTCCGACTTTTGGGCATGCATATCTCAGAAACCACACAACCTAGGAAGATGAAATGTTTTACACATTTGTTCACCCTATGGTGGTCTTGGGTGGATCGCTTCGATTGGCGCGCCAGCGTGCACCACTAGAGCTCGGCCGTCTGGAGCCGAGCCCCGGATCCGTACCGATTCCGACTTTTGGGCATGCATATCTCAGAAACCACACAACCTAGGAAGATGAAATGTTTTACACATTTGTTCACCCTATGGTGGTCTTGGGTGGATCGCTTCGATTGGCGCGCCAGCGTGCACCACTAGAGCTCGGCCGTCTGGAGCCGAGCCCCGGATCCGTACCGATTCCGACTTTTGGGCATGCATATCTCAGAAACCACACAACCTAGGAAGATGAAATGTTTTACACATTTGTTCACCCTATGGTGGTCTTGGGTGGATCGCTTCGATTGGCGCGCCAGCGTGCACCACTAGAGCTCGGCCGTCTGGAGCCGAGCCCCGGATCCGTACCGATTCCGACTTTTGGGCATGCATATCTCAGGAACCACACAACCTAGGAAGATGAAATGTTTTACACATTTGTTCACCCTATGGTGGTCTTGGGTGGATCGCTTCGATTGGCGCGCCAGCGTGCACCACTAGAGCTCGGCCGTCTTGAGTGGGACTTAGCCAAAATTTTGGCCATTTTTTTAGTCGGGCCCCACGGCCGCAACACTTAACCGATCCCGTTGATTTTTTAATACAAAATTTCCTACTACTAGACCATTCCAACGAGCCATCAACCGTTCCCCTAGCTACTACCGTTCACGAGCACGAGGCCGAAAACCTGGCAGTCAGTACGAGATTGCTGAATTTTTCGACAGTTTTCATTTAATATCTCGGGAACCACTCAACCGATCCGGCTGAAATTTTGGCACATTACTTCTTGGCACTATGAACATCTATGGTGAAAATTTCAGCCCGATCGGTTACGTCTACCTATATGACGTAGTACTAACCCCTAGTCCCCGGGGGCGCACTAGCCCCGGGCCGAACAAATTGGGTTGAGCGCTTACGCGCTCAACCCGATTTGGGTATACCTAGTTTAAATTTGTGTGAAGAAAGCGTTTCAGTGCAAAATTGCCTTCGAGATTGCTGTTTTGGCCCATTGAGCGCGAAAATTGTGCGTAGAGAGGGCCGCAAGTAAAGCGTCTCCACACTTCCAAATAACTTTCTGTGGCCAGTGGAGCTGCTGTATCCATCCAATGTGCAGGCAAGGTGCAGTTGCCGAGTCCGTCGGCGGGCGACGTGTGCATGTCGGAGTTCGAGGGCGAGTGGTATCGGGCCGAGATCCTGGAGAAGGTGGAGGGGTCGAAGTTCCGCATTCGCTTCGTCGACTACGGCAACTGCGAGACGAAGGAAGCCAAGCAGCTCTTCCTCATCGAGTCCAGCCAGCCTGACAACGTCAAGACCAAGGTTGGAGGCGCTTCTTCAATGCGCTTTGAGCGTTTGCTTAGTACAGTGTGCGCCAAATAAGCCTGGAACCCTAATTTTCACGTCGTCGTTCGCGTTCGTTTTGCTCCCGATCGAACCAAGACTTCTAGGGTACAACGTTCTTTTACACTTACACCTGAAGTTTCAGCCTGCACGGATTACTGTATCTCGCACAATGGCGTTTACCGCCAACCCATTGCAAAACTTTCGTATTCATGCACCCGTTCTCGGACATCCGCAGGCGGATCTCTTCCAAATTTCTAAGGAAGGCCAATGCTTACTTCCTACCAGTCGCATAGGTGAAGTGCACAGGAATCACAGTAGTGTAGTATGTATGCGCTGGCGAGCCGTTTTTTGACTAATCAGGCGTGAATTTCACTGATATTCTATTGAATTTGATAAATTTTATTAAATTTTGTTAAATTTAATTAAATTTTAATTTAATTTATCACTATTTAACTCTTCCGCTGATAAGGAGTCCCGGGTGGCTTTATGGGCTAGTGCGTGCGTCGTGGCTTGCCTGGGGCGTTTCTCAGCAGTGACAGTCCAGCACCCGTTATGCCCTGGGGCGTTGATTCTTTGTGCCTGCCGGACCTAGTGTAACGTGTGCGTGCGTGCCGCTTCCAGTGTAGAACACCTCCATTGCTGTACAATTCGTATTTTTCGGAGCGATCGGCATGCGCGGCAAGTTGTACAGGAAGGGGCGTCGGCGCAACGAAGTGGAAGGAACAGAGGCGACACACAAACCATGGGAGTAGCACTGCACAATACAAACTTCGCGGCGTAATTCCAAAGTGTTATTGTGTAACAGTGCGATCGGAGCGAAACAGCGGCGCGAACAACGGTCGAATCGATGCAACAGCAATTCTACACGAGAAAACGATAAATGCGCGGTACACTGCGACAGGTATAGAGCACGTTCGTTTTCTGCTGGTACATATTTCCGACAAATTGTGACAGCGTGATCATTACTAGGTACCTAATTGAGTCGGCGCTGCCGACGGTTGACGCCGCGCGTATGGGCCATGATGTTGTTCATTAGGGCCGCCACGTCGGTTACCTGGAGGTGCTGGCTCAAAACTTCGAAGGTGCTGGCCAGAACTTCCAGGGCCGACGTGCGCCGCCCCGCCCATAGGCAACGGCGCGAGTGGTTCGCATCCATGCTCTCCCCATGCAGCGGACAGACGGGTATTCCGTACTTGAAGTCTGTGCAGATTGACCGCCACTGCAGGAAAGTGGGATCGAACGGTTCGTTGTGCCGCCGCTTGACAGCCTTCCCGGGTGGCCTCCTCCCCATCGACACTCTGAATCTGACTCTCTGAAGACGAGGGATCGATGTCGCCCTCGCCATCCTGCTGCTGCTCGCTTATGTTGACAACAGTCGTGCTCGTTCTGGACGGCTCGATCGAGGAACTATTAGTAGACCCATCCGGCGCTGCAGAAAGAAGGCTTCTCTATCTGACTATATCTAAGAAGGAGGATGGAATAGAAGCGCGTACCGGTCTGAGACAAGAAGACGTCAATGAGCTCGTCCTCTTGAGGGGCGCCGCTGCCGCTGCCTACATCCTGCCACGCGTTTTCAAACTCCTCTCTGGCAGGATCTGAGGAGCTTTCCGGGACAGCCAAGCACTCAAATTCGGCGCGCTCCTGGTCGCAGCCGTCGTTCTCGGGATTTGCGAAGAACCCGAGTAGCGCCTGAGCGGCGTTGCTCTGGTGCTGCGGCGTTTCCATTTTTCACGCGCAATCTTGTGACGAAGTTGCAGTAGACTGAGGATGGAGGGAGCGGCGTCTGGTGGCCAGTGACCATTGGGGCGTGCGATCATTCGAGGACGCGTTAATCCGCCCGTCTGCCCGCCGAGGGAAGAGCAATAGGGCGAACGCTAACGCGATAATTGAGAGCGAGAGGACTTTATCCGTCTATTGTCTCCATGCCAGGAATGGAGATAGGAGGTCAACATGTCGCGCCTTCTAGACTGCAACAGCTAGCGACAATTCGGGGGTTGTCCCTCTACAGGGCACGCAACTCTCAACCAGCAGTGCGGTCGGCGGTGGTTCTACCAACGGCTTATGACTTCGACGGCGGCGCGCGTCGACGGCGCGTGACGCGTTTGCCACGCTCGCAAGGCTCGCTTCCTTCATCGCTCTCCTCGCTCGTGCTGTCTTCCTCCTCGTCCTCGTCGTCGTCCTCGTCGTCGTCGTCGTCATCGTCGTCGTCGTTGATGAAGGAATCCTCTTTCTTCGACTTCTTCAGCTCCTCCGCAGGAGGCGTGTATGACAGCCTGCGACGAACCGGAGCAGGAGGCATTTCCGGCTGCTCGTTTTCGTCTTGCTGCCGATCCAGAGCCATCGCTTCTTCGAATCGCATTCCCTTCGGCAGGCTCTCCAACTTCGACACCACTTCCGCCAAGGACGTAGACAGATGGCGACTCTACAAACAGAAGCATTCTGTATCCTCTGACAGCGACTCTCGCAACGAAACACACCTCTTGCTCTCCAAAGGTCAGGCCGACGCCTCGGCACTGGATGTCCACGTCGCCGTCCAGACCACGCTTGCTCACGTAGCGAAAGAACTGCAGCCCCGTGAAGACGGTTCCTTTCCGAGCGGTCGTGTAGTTCTTGAACTTGACGTAGAGAGTGTCGGAAACCTGAACAACAAAGCTTCCAGTTGGGAACGCTGGCGCGCACGTACACAAAATGAATATGTACTCTACCCTCTTCATTTCGCCGTTGTACGTTTTGAGCGCAAATGGCGTGTCCCAGCGGCAGCCGACGGCCACCCACACGTCCGACAGGACGGTCTTCATGTCGTAGGAGGTGCCCTTGCGCTCCTCCAGTGCCTTGATGGCTGTCGGGAGCACTCGCGACGCGATCACCATCTCTTCCCAGGTCATTCGGAGGCCCCAGTGGTGAATGGTGGCAACCAGCTTCCCTTGCTTGTCAACTATGGCTTTGGGTCCGTCCATGCAGGGGATGTACTCCACGATCTGAAAAATAGGTAACACTGCAAGACCGATCGAGGGAAGCTCTCCCGTGCTGGTAATTGTTTGGCCGCAATCCTGAAATAGGTAACACAAGTTGCTGGCAGGCGGCCGGCCCTCCCACTCGTCTTGGCGTCGCGCTTGTGCCTGAACAGGTAAGAGAACAAAAAGCGAAGCGCAGTGACGGCCGCCGTCGTTGCTGGGGGGCATCTGCCGCGAGAAGTATGCCTGAAATAGGTAACACAAGTTGCTGGCAGTCGACCGGCCCTCCCACTCGTCTTGGAATCGCGCTTGTGCCTGAACAGGTAAGAGAACAAAAGCGAAGCGCAGTGACGGCCGCCGTCGTTGCTGGGGGGCATCTGCCGCGAGAAGTATGCCTGAAATAGGTAACACAAGTTGCTGGCAGTCGACCGGCCCTCCCTCTCGTCTTGGAATCGCGCTTGTGCCTGAACAGGTAAGAGAACAAAAGCGAAGCGCAGTGACGGCCGCCGTCGTTGCTGGGGGGGCATCTGCCGCGAGAAGTGTGCCTGAAATAGGTAACACAAGTTGTTGGCAGACGGCCGGCCCTCCCTCTCGTCTTGGAATCGCTCTTGTGCCTGAACAGGTAAGAGAACAGAGAGCGAAGCAACGACGCAGCCCTTGCATGCCATCGTTGCGCCGCCGACGCTTGAAGCAATCCTGAAGCAACTAACAGAACGAACAGGTGCGTAAGCTGTCATACGGATGGCATTGACGCATTCCTGAAAGATTGAGCACAACGTGACTTTCACGGCGAGCCTCTATCGCCGGCAGCACCTGGAGAGTGGCGTCCGGAAGCTGATCGACGTTCCTGCAGTTCGTAACGTTGACCCAGTAGGTGTCCAGCAGGTGAAGAGAGTTGAGGGGCACGTTGGAGAGCTGCAGCAGGTTGGATTCCATCTTCTTAGTCTTCTTCTTCTTCTTCTTCTTCTTTCTTCTTTTTTTTTCGGGATCGACAAGACGAGTGTGATTTCCCCTTCGGAAATCGCGGGGCTTTATAGAAGTCGATGGCGCCTAGTTGGCGCACAGTTGGCGCTCTTTGCGACGGAAGGGACGTGTGCATTATGGCGCACACTTGACGCCTAATTGGGGCGCTATTGGCGCGCAATTGGCGCTCAATTTACGGGCGGCGCGCTTGGCGCACAATTGGCGCTCTTTGCGTTGGAAGGCGGACATGCATTATGGCGCACAATTGTCGCTTACTTGGCGCTCAATTGGCGCACTTCGTTGCATTTAACTGCACGCCTTCCGAACCGCCAGTCATTCTCGCTCTCATGTCTTCGATTTGGACCGTCTCAAACAAATATAGCTTCGATCAACCGGCCCCTCCCTCTAGTTTCACCAACGGACTCGTTAACCGTTTCATTAACACCAGTTCCTGCGTGGCCAAGGCGACAAGTCTTCTCCTGTCTTCACCAGCCCCGGAAAGCAGCTACTGCGCTCTCCTCGCCGACTTCGTCCATCATCGCTTCGTAGGCTCGGAGCCGCAGCCTGTGCTGGCCATCGTCAAGTTCACCAAGGGACAGAAAGAAGCAACCGTCGTCGCCGGAGGCGAATTCGTTCGTGTCGCCCATCCACTTCTAGGAACGGCGTCGTTTCAATTGGTGTGAAAGCAGTTGGCCCAAGAAGGAGCCGCCGCCGACGCCGCTGAGTTTTCTTGCTTCGTTTCAGAGACGACTGAGCGACGGAGAAGCGCCCCGCTTCAACTTCGACACAGATCTCTTCCTC
>JASAMZ010003806.1:0-19287 GCA_030248115.1 Linhomoeus sp. GSCO2_2
CCTTGAGACGAAAATAAATTAACCATTCTTCCAGTATACAGTAGCACACCTTATTGGTCTAAGTGATGTTGCCCACGATATTCAAGCAATGACACAAAGGTAGGGGTTATAATTCCTCCACTACCCTACCGCAACTCGCCTAGCCTTAGCTTAAAGTTGCACCGCCTAACATCAGTGAAAACAAGCGCGCACATTGTTGAACGCGCAGCGTAATCGTCACCAATCTGCAACGCTGCGAATGCAGACTGAGCAATACGTTATATGGTACTCATTCAGTTACATACTCCTAAGATTCAGTTTCAGTTATTGAAACTGAGTTTCAGTATCACGATGATTGTGGATAGAGAGTGTACATGCAATTATGTCACCCGCTGTGCAGAGTTGCGGATTATAAGGTGTATTTCTATGTATTTTCGTAAATATCAACACGCAATACGCCAAATAAATTTAAGGAAGCAAGCAAAAACCCATTAAATACTTAAAGAGGCACTCAAACTTGACTCCGAATTGTGTAGTGAGACTAGTTTCACTATCGCACCACGAATAGTGAAACTGCTGGTGGAGTTTCAGTTTCAGCTTCAGTTTCAATATGGCTGACCAGTTTCAGTTTCAGTTTCAGTATATTTATTGAAACTGAAACTGAAACTAGTTTCAGTTTCTATGGTCACCCCTGCTTCAGACGAGACTGGAAGACACTGATAGACTTCAATGGAAGCCAGTGATGACTGGCTGGGCTTCTCACCAGCGAGGGTGTTGCCTGAGCCCGCCATTGTCTTTTGAAACTTCACAATCACCGCAAGTGACTGACAGACTGCTGAGGCTGACTCAGACTTGTGACGATGCAATGACAGCAACTTCTGAAGAAGACCAGCGCAGGGCTCTCTTTGCAGTTGACTACAAAGCAAGCGAGATATGTACATACGACTGGTGTCAAAAGCGATGCGGACAACACAACAAGCTCGCTAGACCGTATCCCTATTTCGAGGAGAATTCTATCCACTTTTCGGACAAACGACTCCGCTGCGCCCTGAAACTCTGCCAGGATTGATTCAAAAGTGGTCGCGCAATGTGTTCACGCTCACGCGCGCGCCTGCGACTGGAAAACGACAGGATAGGTGCACGCTCCTTCCAGCGCGATGCCCTCTCTCCCTTCACAGAGCCTCTGCAACCGAGCAAGTAACCTGTTTCCCCCAGTCGCGGACGATTGCGCATGGAATGACCCGTCCGTCCCCTTTCTTGACATGCTGCTGCGCGCGGGAAAAGACCGGGATACTTTCTCCGCGTGCGTCTGTCTCGCTCGCTCCGACAACTTCTCCACGCGTCGCCCGATTCTGGCCGCTAAAGGAGCGCGCAAAGTTCTCGTGCGCGCGCACGAAAGAGAGGGAGCGGCGGGAGGGCATTTTCCTAGAACTGCCAGAAGTCAACCGGACATGCGAAGAGAAGCACTTGAAGTATTCAATGGAAATCGCCATCGCACGCGCGCGCGCATTCAAAGCGCTTGCGCCAACTATTCATCTCATTTAGTTAGGAGCCCGGCAAAGTCGTCTACGCAGCGCCACGATAGTACACCTGGAATCGACTATGAAGAGGCTTGGAAACTTAGTGTGGATGTGGATGTGTGGAGTGGGGATAGGTATGCGAAGGGACCACCCTTCCCTTCCCCATTCCCCGAACCATCGACGCTAACGATTGCGCACGAACCATCGCAAGCGTCTGGAGATAGCGGCGCATTCCTGTCTGTCCGCGCGCAGACTGGAAAATGGCCGGATTCCTTGCTCGTATTCACGTCTGCGCACCTTAGGACTGGGGGTGGGGAGAGTTGCGACCCGTTTTCCCGTCTCCTGTTTCCAGACGCGAACTTTCGACTCTTCTCCTGGAGACAGCTATGCACGCGCGTGCGACACGCGGGAAGAAGCCAGGATAGTACGCGCGCACTTTCTTCGCGCCGAGCGCACTTTGGTCGCCTTTCCAGGCAAGTTCAAGCTCTCCACATGTGCGCAACTTTTGAGAGGAGCGCGCGTTAGCGTGCATCAGGACACAGTGCATGATCAAGCACTCCAGCGTAGCCAGAACGCACACCACGCATCACACCATCACACAGATATCATTTCGTTTGACTCTTGAGTATCATGGACACAAGCGAAGTCTAAATTCCTAAATCGTGACACTGACACAAGGAGTGACAGGAGCGGCAGACAGACAGGAACGCAAGTGGCAAGAGTTTCTCTTCCGTGGACTAATGAGGAGGGCCCAAGATAGGCAACCGCATTGTACAACATAGCTCCTCTTCACTCAACGGTCTGCGCAGACGTCCTCGTCGTACTTGGTCACAATGAATAGCGTGCGTACATAACGCGCAGTCCACCACACACGCAATAATCGAAGATGTGGGTAGACCACTAGAGTGTCCACTAGGCGGAAGGGTGCACGCGCACGCTCTGAGACAGGGCGTGCGTATGTACGTGACGTCACGCCTGACGCGCGTCGTTCGTATCGCGCTTTGTTTACGCGTTGGGAGGGGGGGGGGGGGGGGGGGGGTAGGGTGCAGTGTGGGTATGGGTGGGAGGTTGCTTTTGTCGGCACTGAGACTCAAAATGATGGACTTTATATCACTCAGCGCTTCTGTGGGGGTGCAACTTTCGAGTGGGTACACCGCCCCACCACCACAACTTCAAATATTTGTCGCCACTCGCCCGCCTTTGTCTGCCAGCGGTCAAAATACGGAAATTTGAAATCGGCCCCCAGGCAGCCCCTCCCCTTTGAAAAATTTTGATTTTACTTTGAGTGTAACTAGTAGTCACATTCCAGCTACAATACACGCGCGCTGTGACTCAACGAACGTCAGCGAAAGTCGATTTCGAGATCGGTCCGGAATTTCCAACTCCTGGGGTGGACAATTTTGCGTACCATTTGTCTTGAGAACGAGTCGCACTACAGTGTCGCGAAGTGACTACATTTGCTTGTTGGCACCGGGCGATAATTGTCAATCAGCGCCCACCGGACCGTGCAAAAGCACTCTAGCTGGCAACGTTGTCTATGAGCAGATCGCGAGGCGACGCCGTGCACAAAAATTCAAATTGTAACACCCTGTATTACAGGATTCTAGGCAAAGTCAAAATAGTTCAGGCAGAACTAAATGCGGGATTCCGGTAAAGTCAAAATAGTTCAGGCAAAACTAAATGCGGATTTAGTGCTGTGCTGCATGATTTGTGAGCTCTTTTGTTCCGTGACGTTTGCACCTGGTGCGTAGTGTACCAATTGGCTGGACATCGGCTGAAAGTTCGACAAAGTTTTGCACGCAGAAAAGTTTGCGAACAAAAAATGTTGCAACGGGCGATTCTGAAGCGTCTGTCACGCTTCGCTCACGCGTCCACGGCGCGCCGCTACGCTACCGAGTGGAAATACCACGAGTGGAACTTTTGTACGTCGAAAAATCGTTGCAGAATCGGAAAATACCACAATTTTTTGCATACACTTTTGACAGATCCGCACCCCATCGCTCACCAGGACCGACGAGACGTCTACTTCATGAAGGCGCGCCTTGTGGGGAACGTCGAAGTGGGTTGCAACTTTAAGAAAGTATTCTTCGCTCAAATTATAATGCAAGTTGTACGAAAGTGGGCAAGAATAACGGCGCGGGCGAAGCTTTGTCAAAATTAGAATGGTGCCCACAGATTTCGTTAAGCGAGACAAAAATGCTTAAAAAGTTCCAATCGCTTCTTATTTTCGCTCAGGTTTTGTGGAGAATGTGGTGCAGTCGCTCAAAATTTCTAAAAGTTACGAAACAGACAAATATTTTGAGCAATTTTGGACCATTTTTGGAATCTTCAAGATATCTTCAGGTTTCGCTCGTCCGTAGGAGGAGGGAGTAGCTAAAATCTCGGGCCCCCACAGTAGTGGTGGCAAATTTCCTAAAATAAAACTAAGTAAGTAACTAAGTAAGTACTTAGTTTTTCAGAAAATTAAGTAAAACTAAGTAAGTAAATCGTACTTGCTTAGTTTCTCACCAAACTAAGTAAGTACTCGAAAATTCTGAGTAAACTAAGTAAGTAAACTGAGTAAGCAAACATACCATAATAGTAAATAGAAGTAGAAATGGCCCTATAAATGCTGGAAAATGTTAAATCATCGTAGAAATGTCAGGGCAAACCCTTCAACGTGCGAATATGGAGCGCTAAAATAAGCCAAAATGTCAACAAATAGGTATACTTAGTTTCTTACTTAGTTATTATAAACTGAGTAAAACTGAGTAAGTATGAAAAAGTACTTAGTAAATTTCGCAAAACTAAGTAAGAACGCGCCTGAAAAACTAAGTATGAGTACGAGTAAGTATACTTAGTTTTCCGAAAATGCAACTAAGTAAGTAAGAAACTAAGTACTCAGTTTCAAAATAACTAAGTAAAACTAAGTAAGTACTTACTTAGTTTTAAGCTGCCACCACTACCCCACACACAATTTTCGACGCGTTACACCACAACACGAATCACGTACCGTAAATCCTCCAATAAGCGCCCCCCTCCCTTAATAAGTGCCCCCCCCTTGAATAAGCGTCCTTCCTAGAGGGAGGTTGAGAAAATAAGCGCCCCCCCTCCAATAAGCGCCCACCTTTGGAAAGTGCCAGTAGTATTAACACTACCATACATGCTCTGTGACGATTTCTAACACAAGACAGGATTATCCATGGCAACATAACGACCAATTGTAGGTATTATGATCAAAAGCTCAGCAGTTTTAGTCTAAAATCACTGCAAGTATACACGAAATGTGGCGAAACATCTCAATTTTGAGGGAAATTTTGGCACTCTCGAGAGTCGAGAGGTCGAGTTAATAAGCGCCCCCCCCCCCCCCCCTAGAGGTACCCCCCCCCCCCCCCCCCTCCAATAAGCGCCGCTCCTAGAGGTAAGTAAAAGAATAGCGCCCAGGGCGCTTATTGGAAGCATTTACGGTATTTCAGAGGTACCAGATGAAGAAGATGTATCGGCAGCAGGGGCACGGACAGGCCCGATTATCCCAACCTGATACCCAGCCATCAGGACAAAAGGCTCATCGTCTGCACTTGTGAGTTTTGTTGGAAGATTATTTGTTTTGGTGAATAACTTGAATCTATCGGAAGAACGTACCGCGAATACAAAGTCGACGGTGGCATTTGTGGACTCGAATTCAAATTTGGCGCCAAAACCTAACGTGTTATCTATTTCATCGCACACCTTTATTTATAGTTGCTTACCATATATTATGGCGTTTGTAGATTCAAATTCGAATTCAGATTTGCACCGATAAACACGGGCTATCAAGTTCATGCCTCTGTCGGATTGCTTACCGCAACTCCACGGTATTTAAATTCTGACTTCAAATTGGCGCCAAAACCCATTGTTGCGAATGTTCGCAGATTCCCAGCTTCTTCATTTTCCGCTTCCTTCCACATTCAAGCCGGCGCTCCACCTCCGTCCACGCGCCCTGCCACAACTTTGGCCACCTCCGCCGGCCGCCGCGGCCCCTAATCCGACAACAAAAAGATTCAAAAGTTTAAACAGAGAGCTACAGTAACCAAAACGCGTCGAAAACTGGGAACGACACGCTTGCTTCGGGCTTAATAACTCGCTTGTCTGACGTCGCTGGGTTGAGTTCGACACATCGACGGGTAGCCCTCGGACTACTCTCGCGAACTGTGATATCGAAATATTAACAAGTTTTATAAATTGCGCGTACAGTATCCTGAAGTAATGTCCGCAGAAAGTCAAAACTTTATAGAACCTAGTCGAATCGCATATCAAGCTACAGTAACCAAAACGCGATGAAAACTGCAAATTTTGGTTTGTTATATCTTGGCACTCGTGCGTTGCAGAGCGGCGGTCTTGACATCGCTGAATGAAGAGCTCACTGCAAACCAACATCAAATCATGCTCACAATTAACCTGTAGTTTTGCGGTAGATTCCAGTGTCTTTTTTCGCCCGCCCTCAGGCGGGCGACACCCAACGAGAGCTCGGCGTGCGTGCGTGCGTCCGTCTGTGCGTGCGTGCGTGCGTGCGTGCGTCCGTCACGCTCTCAGATCTCGGCGTTGGAAAGTCGTAGAGAGACGATCTTGGGCTCTACGGATAGGTCTCGACTCACTGATCATTAGTCATAACCGGTGTCGAGACTCAAAAATTTGAATTTCGCGAGTTACAGTAACCCGAAGGTCGAAAACGCAAAACGGCTCTAACTCACTCGTCTTACGTCGTAGAGTGGCAATCGACACGTCAGGTGAAAGCTCTCGACGTGTTCTTTCATGCGTCTGCAAAAGTTTTTTAAATTACGCAAACACGCACCGCGAAAAACGCAATTTTCGGCATTTTGACGCTAAAATCGCTCTAACTCGCTCAACTCGCGTCGTAGAGAGACGGTCTCGAGCTTTTTGGATAGCTCCCGACTCACTGATCATTTGTTCTCCCATTGGTCGGAACTCAAAAGTTTGAAATTCGCGAGTTACAGTAGCTCAAAAGTGCAAATGCACAATACGGCCCTAACTCGCTCGTCTTACGTCGTAGAGCGGCAATCGACACGTCAGGTGAAAGCTCTCACGTGTTCTTTCATGCGGCTACAAAAGTTTGTTCAATTACGCAAACACGCACCGCGGAAAACGCCATTCTCGGGATTTGACGCTAAGATCGCTCTAACTCGCTCAATTTGCGTCGTAGAGAGACGATCTCGAGCTTATCGGATAGCTCTCGACGCAATGATCATTTGTTCTACCATCGGTCGAAACTCAAAAGTTTGAATTTCGCGAGTTACAGTAACTCGAAAGTGCAAAAGCACAAAACGGCTCTAACTCGCTCGTCTTACGTCGTAGAGCCACAATCGACACGTCAGGTGAAAGCTCTCGGCGTGCTCTTTCATGCGGCAGTAACAAATTTTTCAATAACGCAAACACGCACCGCAGAATACGCCATTCTCAATATTTTAACACTAAGATCGCTCTTTGCTACATGCAGAAGTGCTACACGGTTTGATTGCTCGTAGTGCGCTCTTTTGTGCTCTGTCAAATTGCTTGCCAAAGCTTTTACAAGTTTTTGTCACTTTTTTAAAAGCGTTGCTTGAAAGAGGGATATTCTTGCTCTAAAAGCCAAATCGCGGGCGAAATCAATATTGCTATGCAATACCCTCTTGCGAAGCGGGGGCTCATGAAGCGGAGCATGCGGGCGATGAACTCTCGCACTCTCTGCAGAAAGAGTGCAACTCTTTGCAATGTCAGTCAGAATACAAACTCAACTTTTTAATACCGGAGCTTGTTTAAAATTTAGTCTGAAAAGATGATTTGCTTGGTGCAAAGAATTAAACCCGAGCGATACCAATGTTGCGTAGCAAGACCACTCCAAAAAGTGTAGTCGCGAGGAGAGTCAAAGACGCTGCACGAAACCGGAAAGGGCCTTGCTACAATCTCAGTATAAATTCAAAGCTCAAAACCACTCCGCTTTTTAAAAGAGACTTGTTCCGCTTAAGTGCCCCGGGGCGCTTACGTTGAAATGGGTCCTGAGACGACCTAAAGTTGGCGCCATCTAAGCGCCCCGGGGCGCTAAAGCGGAAAATGCTCTAAAGTATTGTAGGAGAGTTCTGGTGACTTATTATGGCTTTCTGTGCATTTATGAGGTTCTCTAAGTGTCCAACCGACAATTTCCAGCCCCAAAGACATCGCATCGGGCAGTTACACTGAACTTCAAAACAAAATGAGGCCCTGTAACTCGGTGTAAGCGACCTACACAGCTTCCTCAACCTTTGCCAAACCACATATATGCGCGATTTGAGCAATTTACAGCTTCACATATCATTAATGCTTGCCTAACATAGGTCTGAGATGTGATGCTTTTGAATATTCCAAGCTTTCTCGGGTAATTTACCCGTCGGACCCGCTATTTTACTGCCATCGTGGCGAAAAACTTTGGCACCACGTAAGCGCCCCGGGGCGCTTATGTGGCAGTGAAAACCTCGTAAGCGCCCCGGGGCGCTTATGCGGGGGGGGGGGGGGGCTTAAGCGGAAAAACCCGGTAGTTACGAATAGAGCTTCTAAACAACTGGCACTGTCAAAGAAGCGAGAAATCGTCTGAATGCACTCCAGTTTAGAGTGATAATCGCGCCTCGCTTCGCTCAGCGGCTTCGATTACGATTACGGTAATTAACAGCGCTTGACCTCACCCATCTAAGCTTACAAGGAGCAGACAGGCATGCATACGGATGGACGGACGGACCTTTGCAAGAAACTGCAAGGGACACCATATGGCCGCAGACCGCACAAATATGGAGCAATGCCGCAGGCTAAGCTACGGACACACGCCATAAGTACAGCATATTGATAGAGAGCGTGTTACACCACTGGTAGAATGGCCGCTGTACAAAGCAGATCACATAAATCGCACGCGCGGAGACAATTAGTGAAAGGTTTTTGACTACCTACCAAACAAATAGCTGTTTGTTGACAGCAATATTAACCACAATTTCAACGACAAATTTCACATTGCATTGACAAATACTCGGGCAAGCTCAGGTGCGTTCCGGCAATCTAAACGCCATGGAATACCCGGCGGCAAAATCGACAGACCAAACGCCTGAACCAGGCAACAGACAGTATGCGAAATAGGTGCACACTGACGCACTACACGACCAGAAATGTGGCTTACACAGCGACCGAAACTAGTGGTACAAATTGGGAAATCGTAAACTCAAAACGAGTCTTGAAGAGTGGTTGTCGACTGTATGTACGGTATAGTTATCGAGTAAAACTTCCAAAAACGTTGCGTCAGGCGCAGACCGCCACTCGTGAGTGGGAAATTGTTACATCTAATCGCACATTCGCCGTTCGACAAACATTCGAAGAAGGCGATAGACAGACGGCCGACAACGACAACTGAAATATGAATCAAACCAGGGTGGCCAATAGAAACTTAAACTAGTTTCAGTTTCAGTTTCAGTTACAATCAGTTAACTGAAACTAAAATTGAATCAAAACTGGCGTAGGCGCTGTAACTGAAACTGAAACTAGAACTGAAACTCAAAGCTTAGTTTCAGTTATGTAATACTGAGATTTTGCAAAATCGTAGCGTATTTTCATAATAGGTATTCTGACCAAACTTTGCGATTAAAGTTGATGCTTTAACTCGCACCATCAGCATATCAATCGTCTACGGCATTGAAGAAATCAACGAAAGTTCACATTGATCTTGAATCTGCAAAACATCAACACTCAAGCATCGATTCAAACAATTCATGGCGACATTCCAGGCCTTCAATAACTGAAGCTCTGAAGAAGTTACTGAAACTGAAACTCGGCCAACATCATAATTTTAACTGAAACTGAAACTGAAACTCGGTCAACTTTATAATTTTAACTGAAACTGAAACTGAAACTAAAATGAGTTTCTATTGGCCACCCTCGATCAAACCAGGTGCATGGGCGCGTCGCACATGTGCTGCTCAACGAGCATGCTGTAATCGTAGGGGTCTTGTATGTCGTCGTCGTCGTTCGAACTTCTGCCGTGGTGGTCGGCGCATTCGTCTTTGTGGGCGTTTCCAAGGGGGATGAAGTTGTCGGCTTCCGTCAGCAGAGGGTTTGCGTCTCGCCTCTTCATAGGCAAGGTGTCTTCCAAGGCCGTGCTTGGCTCTGCAAGTTGTAAAACTCATTCAGTATTCCATACGTTAAATGAGGTGTTCAGTTGTCACCGAAGATCGCGCCCGCTTTGTCCAAATTCCCAGAGGATGAGAGCGGCAAGTGGCCCCCTATGCTCGTTGTCAAGAACTCAGCCATCGGCAAGCCGAGATTCATATTGGCCATGGCAATCGCCTTGTCAACCCGAAACGATCCTAAAAGCAACAGTATGGCGCCTATTCGTCGTCGTCGTCGTCGTCGTCGTCGTCGTCGTCGTCGTCGTCGTCGTCTCCGCCGCTGCCGCTGCCGCCGCCGCCGTCGCCTGCATCCAAGCACTGCTGACCATCCATGAGGATCTCGTCTGGAGACACAGGCGCCTGAAAGCTGCAGTTGGGGACACTCTGGAAGGCTTGCTGCTCCGATGAGACGACGGTCGTCGCGTGGAATCCATTTTCGATCGCAGCAACTCCGTTTTCCAGCGGACTCCTCAGCACTGCTTGGCATAACTCTTTGGTCGACTGGCTTAGGTATTCAGATCCGATGGAACAGTCGGGAGAAAACGCGGCCGTCGAGATAGGCGTGGGCACCATCAGTGGCGACGCCTGGCGGACGAAAGGAGAAACCAGAGCAAATCAGACAGTTTCTCGAAGTAATTCTCCAGGCCAATACCTACCAGCGGCGCGTGGTAGCTCCCATGGGAATCCGGAGATCCAATAGGGGTCGTGGTGACGTATACGGGCGAGTAAGCCGGCGTGACGCACTGCTCAGGCGACAATTGAATCGTCGTCACGTCAGGCATCTGTGGCTCCACGGGGGGTTGCGTCACGGCGGGAGGTGTGGCCACGTGACCCGGGTACATCTGGGCGATCACTGGATTGACCCTGGGTCCCTCAGGGTCGCCTGGAAACGAATGATTGGATGGAGTTGGTGCAGTTGGTTGTTTGTTGCGGTCAAATTGCCGACTTCAGC
This sequence comes from Linhomoeus sp. GSCO2_2, assembly GCA_030248115.1. Classification (NCBI taxonomy): domain Eukaryota; kingdom Metazoa; phylum Nematoda; class Chromadorea; order Monhysterida; family Linhomoeidae; genus Linhomoeus; species Linhomoeus sp. GSCO2_2. The sequence continues at coordinate 10,587 of JASAMZ010003806.1, forward strand.
CAATTGCCGTCTAGACGGCGATTGGCTGAAGACGGCCATGATCTGTGGTAGTGTGATTGGTTCAGCACAGTTGGTGAATCAGTTGGTGTGGAGTGAGTGTCAGAGAATCGTTCGACCTACCAGTTGCATTCCCCCTGTAGGGCGCTTGTCTGGGAGGCCGACTCTGCAACCGTTCGGACTTCGAGCCGGAGCCGCCCTCGCTCGAAGCGGTCTCGTCGATGCGCCAGTAGTGGCCTTTTCCCGGGTCGCTCTTGTCGCGCGGCTCCTTCACGAACCACTTGTTGAGACTGAGGTTGTGACGAACGGAGTTCTGAATGGAAAGTACGGTAAGTGGAATGATGATGACGACGACGACGACGACGACGACGACGACGACGACGACGACGACGACGACGACGACGACGACGACGACGACGACGACGACGACGACGACGACGACGACGACGACGACGACGACGACGACGACGACGACGACGACGACGACGACGACGACGACGACGACGACGACGACGACGACGACGACGACGACGACGACGACGACGACGACGACGACGACGACGACGACGACGACGACGACGACGACGACGACGACGACGCTTTATTCACCTTCCAGCTGGAATTGTTCGGCTGGCTACCGAAGTAGGCAAAATTTCGCGTGATCCACTCATAGATCTCGTTCAGCGTCATCCTCTGATGCTTCGAGCTCTGTATCGCCTTCTTGATCAGTTCCGCGTAGGTCAGATTCGGTTTGGCGCTGGGATCCGTCGCCAGTTCCTTCTCCTCTTCTTCCTCTGTCGAATCACTTTCCTTCTCTCTCGATTTTCGTTTGGTCTTTTCACTTTTTGTTTTCGTTTCTTGCTTCTCCTCCGCGTCGGCTCGATGCATTTCCACAAGCCATGTGAAAGCGTTGAGGCTGCTGTCGAGATTTTGCGAAACGGCGGCCATTTTGCCCAATAATTCGCGCACCGGTTTCGCCGCAGGTAACAGTAGTAGCGAAAACCCGTGCGTAACCAGGCGAACTCCGGCCGACCCTATTGACGGGCGGACCTCACCTGATATCGATTTTTCCGCGCCTTTGTGTGGAAGCCCGAAGGTGTAAATGTTGGCGTGAGGGCTCAGGGTTTACAGGTAGCCCCTACCCTACCCTACCTTCGCGGAATGAGTAATGTGGGAAATAGCAGGAAGCAATTTGTTGCGCTGCGCTGTGTGCGGCCGGCCAAAAGACACGTGAAGTGAACAAGATGTTGGCAGGCAAGATGTCGTTTCGTTTGGATGTGTCGCGCTTACTGAGAAGTAAACGTTTCTGAGGTTACAGTTATGTAGGGGAAAACAAACATATGTACAAAGGTGTCCCCCGTATGAAGAGTCTAGGTTGAACTTCTAAAGTACAGTACCCAAGTTGCTGAATAAACCCGCCTTTTTCTGGAAGTACAGTAAACGCGCATTTTCAAAATGGCTAACATATTGCAAGACGTACAGCTAATTCTTGTACAGTATTCTGTAGATATACCGTGTTAGTACTTCACCATTTTGCAAATACGTCATGCTAGACGAGCTAACGACGCGTTTACGCGAACAAATTCAAAAATATTGCTCTGTATTATTTAGCAATCCATTTGAAACGCCAGTGGAACAATTTGCTGCAAATCGTCCGATATCACGTGCTGCGTTGGCGAATGAACTTAGTCAACATGTCCACAGAAACAGTGTTGAAATACATAGGTGCAGGCGGGGGGGGGGACGGGGGGGGGAACCCCCCCCCGCTGTCCCTGGCCTCTAGTGAACTTTTCACTGATACTCCCCCCCCTGGCATCCGAAATTCGGAAAAAAATCCCGAAATTTCGAAAATTTTCTTGTATTTTTGGTAGTTTTTGGCCCTATTTTGTCCAAATTTTCGCCTGCGGCGCTATATTTCGCCCATTTATGCACAAATTAGCGTGTTTTTGACCAAATTAAGGCGATTTTTAGCGTATTTTTGGCCATTCTAAAAGGCTGTTCACTGGTCCCGGGACCCCCCCCCCCCCTCTCAAAAATTTTCCTTAACTAGAACCCCCCCCCTGGCCTCCGGGTGGCCTGCACCTATGTTGAAATAGCAGTCTGTCGAAGTTAGTTGTCGAAAACAAGTTCCGTCTTTGCGAAATTTGCGCGACTTTTGAGAGAAAATCGAGTCTAAAATCCGTCCAAAATGCCTAAGAATAAGGGCAAGGGAGGCAAGAATCGGCGCCGTGGAAAGAACGAGAACGACATCGCCAAGCGAGAGCTCGTCTTCAAAGAGGATGGACAGGGTTTGTGGCAAAATTATAGTAATTTTGTTGTAATTTTGTTGTATTTTCTCGCTTTCAGAGTACGCCCAGGTGCTGAAGATGCTGGGCAACGGCCGTCTGCAGGCCTACTGCTTCGACGGGCGCAACAGGCGCGGTATTTTGGTGTGATTTGCACAAAATGGATCAAATTTGCGCCCTAATTTTTGCAGACTGTGCCACATTCGGGGCAAGCTGCGCAAGAAGGTCTGGATCAACGCCGGCGACATCATTCTCTGCGGCCTGAGGGACTACCAGGACGACAAGGCACAATTTGCGAAATTTCAAATTTGAATTCAATAACTACAGTATCCAAATCTGTAGGCGGACGTGATCCAGAAGTACAACGCGGAGGAGGCCCGAAACCTGAAGGCTTACGGGGAGCTGCCCGAAAATGCGAAACTGAACGAGAAGGATGCGGAGGTTTTAGAGATTTGAATTTTGAATTTACGGTGGTACGATAGTATAATGAGTGATAGAATAGTGGAAAACTTGTCTGTGCTTAATTACACGGTGAAAGGAAGGGCCTTTGAATGTCACATGGCTGGAAAGTGGCAAAACATCGATTATTTAACTTAATTTTGATGAAGAATGCATTAAGTTTATTTACCTTAATTTTGATGAAGAATGCATTTTGACTCAAACTTTTGCAAATGACGCCACGGGCGAAATTGCTACAATTATGAGGTGGATGTATGAACAGAAATTTGCAGATTCTTTCCTAGCCACAAACCTTTTGGGGGGGGGGGGGGGGGGGTGGTTAATGTATCCAGGAGGACCCCACAAAAGCTCCCCACCAATCCATTCTTTCCCCCCCCCCCTCCTCTCTTCCCCCCTCTTCTCCTACCGTACTCCCACTTTTGGCGCCAAATTCAAACGTTCAAATTCTTCTTCCACAGGACGACATGGGCGACATCGAGTTCCGCGACGACGCGGAGGAGGCGAGCAGCGACGACGAGCTGAAGGGAGGGGGAGGGAGCGACAGCGACGACGGGGAGGGAGGGGGAGGGCATAGACACGACCCCAGGGCTGTGGTCAAGCAGGTTTGGTGCATTTTGAGTGCGGACGGCCAGGCCGGGCGATAGTGGGTGCACTGGAGGCGTGCGTGCGTCCGTGCGAGGCCCAGGGTTGACCGGGTGCCGTGGGGTGCATATTATGCGGCCTGCAATGCAGTTTTGGTTACGGTAACGGAATTTTGGCCAGCCTGACATTCCCCGCCCTTCAAAAATAACAGCTACAGTAACTAATTTGGCTACAGTAACCTAATTGGTCAGCCGGCCTCCCCCCACCCCTTTCCATAATGACATAGGACTCAAATCCTGCTGCATACCGTATCCCAAGGCGCGTCGAATAACTGCCGCCCTCCCACATACCCAAAACACGCATCGCTCTCGCTATTTACGCAACACGCACCGACAATCTATAGAACCGCATGGTGGACATGCCTTCGGACTCGTCGGAGGAGAGCGAGTCGGATCCGGAACTGGAGGCCGAGCAGGCGGCGAAGAAATGAGCGAAATTTTGTGATTTTCTCGCGCGAAATTTGAGCGAATTTTGTGATTTGTCGTGCATTTTGATGATCGAAAATGGGATTTCGTCGGTTCTGAGCGTTCACTGAGGAGGAGGGGTTGGCTTGAAAGGTTTGTGGACCGAAATTCGTACGTCAGAACACGGTATTTTGTGAAATTTTGACCATTTCGCACTTCAAACCAACCATCTTGATGCCCGCGTCGCTCTCACCGCGCTGTTCTCACGCTCCTGTCGTCTGTCTGTAGCCAGCCGCACTTTTCTTACTCTACAGTAAGAAAAATGTCTCCCCTGTCCGTCTTACTGCGATCGCTGCAGCGCGCTTCGGTTTCGGTGTTGAATCATCGCTGGGAGTTGTGTCGGTTGAGAAAGAAAATCGTCGCCTATTTTGTCGCAAGCATGACACTCCTTCGATCTAATTCGAAGATTGTAGAGCTTATTGGGATCGGTTTTGGCACGTTGCCAAACGAGTGAAAGTGGTAGTTACCACAAGCGTGGATGTAGAGGCACTGACCAATCACTGACATGCTGCGTTTCGTCCCAATTAGAAATCTATACACAGCATGTCATTCTACTGTATGTCGGTTCTGCGCGTTTAGCATATATGAGCGTATCCAAGGCTGCGACTCTTCAGTAGATTCGCCGAGGGATTCGACGCATACAGAGATTAACATTAACGCTTCTTTACATGCGAGCGCTCTATGCAGACTACCATCTCGCTCTATGTAGGGCTTGCCGCATTGTTTGCCTTAGCTATAGCCAGCGGGCTGCCATGTACGTATATTGTTAGCTCAATCCAAGCGACGGGTGTCGATGCATGGACGGCTACGCTTAGTGTACAATGCTGCATCATCTAAAGCAGTCAGTTGTGAGATTGACAGGTGCAGCTACTTGGCACTTTGTGTGCAGACGTGGAAACTACTCTGCTTTGCCGCTGTAGGCGGCTTTAGTGCCCGCTTTGAGTTGGGTCGAATGAAAGGAAAAGTTGCCTTACTGGGTTTTGTGATTGCTAGTGGAGCCTTGCTTTACTGGCTTCCGTACGTACGCTGGAACCGACTGGCCGAGCCGGCAAGTTGTTGCGTCGTCGTCGTCGTCGTCGTCGTCGTGTTCGCCTCCATTCGAACAATCCGTGTCTCGCTCAAGGCGTACGGATCACCCATCGAATCGACATTGAATGAGTCGTCGTCAATTATACTCTTCTGGACCAAGTTCTTCACATACGAGCCAGTGGACCTGTGGAGCGGCATGAGCAAAGACTGTCCGGATGCGCAATGCACCGTCACTCGCGACAGAACGCAATTTGCTAAGGCGAGAGCCGTTGTAGTTCACGCTCCGGACATCTACTTTTGGAACAGCCTGCCCCCTAACAGGTTTTGAGTGGTTCCGTGTTAGATTAGATGGCTGTTGTCATTTCGACGAATTTTCGGTTCGGGTGTGATGAGCGATTTGGCTAATGTTGCCATCGTTGATTGGCAACAGTTTAACTCAGACCTGTACCGGATTTTTCCGCATATAAGCCCACCCAGGGCTTATAAGCGGAAAATCCGGTACAAAACTTGGCCAAATTCCACTCTAAGTACTTCTGATCGAGCAAATGAGCACTCTTCCCGCCAAATTGGCACCAGTCAAACAAATTGGCGATTCTCACATTTTGGAGCACCTGCAACGCACCAAGTTAATTCTATTGTTTTATTGATGAAAACTCCAGTAACGCTCACTGGACGTGTCGTAAACCAGATACGATTCACGTGGTGCGCAATTAGTAACCGCAACGTCAGTTACGCCAATCAAACTTCGCCTTTCTTGTGGCGCTAACACATCTCTACAGTACACTACCGTAGTTCAGCAATCGGCAGGACAAGTACTACGTGTTCTTCACCGCGGAATCACCCCCGTTGACTGGCTTCTACTCCGCCTACGATTCCTTCTTCAACCTGACCATGACCTACCGTACAGACTCAGACCTTTCTCAACCCTATCTCTCCTTTCGCCAGAAGAATAGGGGGAGGGAACAGAGTGGCCAATAAGAACTTGAAACTAGTTTCAGTTTCAGCTCAATCAGTTAACTGAAACTGAATCGAAACTGGCACGGACTCCATAACTGAAACTGAAACTCGCGGTTTAGTTTCAGTTGTTTGAATGCCAGATTTCACCCATTCTCGGCAGATTTATACGTGCAATTTCTGCTAAATCATACAACAAATGTAGACGTTTTGTGAACATTTATGTACTATCACAAAACTTAGAAATCGCTTCTAGGCGCACTAAATTTTAACCCCCCCCCCCCCCCCCCCAGAATTGATTTGAGCAATTCGACGTGACTTCCTGGCTCTTGAATATCTGAAACTCAGTTTCAGTTACTGAAACTGAAACTTAAACACGAGAGGTGGCATAACTGATACTGAAACTGAAATATAGCCAGGACCATAATTCTAACTGAAACTGAAACTAAAATGAGTTTCTATTGGTCACCCTGCGAGGGAAACGCAGAAAGAAGATTTGTCGGAATTGGTAGAGTCTAGGACTAGGGTCAGGGTGGCAGCTTGGCTGGTGTCCAACTGTCGGACGGGCAGCAGAAGAGAAGCTTTCGTGGAAAAACTGCGCCGATTCATCTCAGTTGACGTGTTTGGAAAGTGCGGCGATAGAAGATGCGACGACCCGGATTGCGACACACTTTTCACTGGCACTTACAAGTTCTATTTGGCCCTGGAGAACAACGTGTGTAAGGATTACATCACTGAGAAGCTGGTCAGAGCGATCAGGAATCGAATGGTGCCTGTGGTTCTCAGCGATTGGGTGTACAGGTGAAGAGAGAAGAGGTAGAAGGGACGACGACGACGACGACGGGGAGGCGGCCGCGGCGGCGGCGACAGCGCCGACAACAACAACAACAACAACAACAGCGCCGACAACAACAACAAAACAACCACAACAACAACCACGACGACGACGACGGCCGCGACGACGACGACGACGACGACGACGACGGCGACGACGACGACGACCACGACGAACGAGACGACCACGACGACGACCACGACAACCACGACACCCCGCCCCCGGCGACGACGACGACGACGACGACGACGACGACGACGACGACGACGACGACGGCGACGACGACGACGACGACCACGACGACGGCGACGACGACGACGACGACGACGACGACGACGACGGCGACGACGACGACCACGACGACGGCGACGACGACGACGACGACGACGACGACGACGACGACGACTCCACGTCACTACTTTCCTTTAGGGATATTCTGCCACCTATGAGCTACATAGCCGCCGACCAGTTCCCATCGGTCCAAGCTCTAGCTGACTACTTGCTGAGTCTAAACGCGAACGATACAGCTTACTTGGAGTACTTGAAATGGAGACAAGACTACGATATGGTAATGGAGCGGTCGGCAGGACTCTGCCGGCTTTGCCGAATGCTGCACGAACAAAGGCACACTGCCCTCAAGCAGTTCACTGTTAGAAGTCTGAGGGAGTTCTGGCTAGACGGAAGTCACTGCATGGACGGTTTTGGCGAAGACTTGCTGTGATATTAGTGACAAAACGTCAGCACTGCTCACTTTGCTCAGCTTTATTTCAGCGTTTCTCTGAAGTGCGCTCAAGTGTTCAAGTTTCGTCTCAAGAGAAATACAGCGTGTGCCGGGCACACGTGTGTCGTACCGTAGGAATACAGCGCGTGCCGTACCACAACACTGTCAGTGTTGTGGTCACGGTTGGTCGTGATGGTTTGTTGTGGTCGTCGTGTCGTGATGGCCGCCAGTGTATTAGTGATCGTCGCCGCGTTGCAAGATCTCCACGAGCAGCCCAGTTTGACATGGCTAATTTGCCGTTGCTCTTGGGTGAACACCGTGCATTCGTAATCACAGCTGTGGGTCAGGAGAAATTTGTGCGTCACTTCGGAGAAAATGTCTTCAAATTTTGGACGTCTAATTGGAGAGATTTGTTACGATAGCTGTACATTTGTCCGTCTTACTATATCCGCTGAATGCGGGACGCAGCTGAGTTATTCCTGTCAAGCCTCCCGTCGCGCCCAAAGTGACATCACTGCGTGCCATCTCCAGATTCGACCAATCAGCGCTCGCAGCGCCAAAACAGGCCACGCCCCTTCCGTGCGCGCCTTTGTCCGTTCGAATTCCGCATTCAGACTGTGTAGCAAGCTGTGTGCAGAGTTTGTTGTGCTCAAATTCGAATTTCAGCGCTCGAAATCTCACCTTTTCGCGTGATTTCTTGCTCAAACCTTCGGCAAAATTCTCAAATTATGCTCGCGAGCGGCGTGGAAAGCATGAAGCTCAAGGAGAACAAGAGCCCGCGAAAGCGGCCCTCGCCTATAAAGGTTGATAGGAGGGAAATTTGCGCAGAAATTTTTGCGACTTTTGGCGAATTTTGCGCAATTCCCAGGCCGTTGGCTCTTCGGAAAGGGCCGCCGGACAGAAGTCCCCTCGCAAGACGGAGACTCCAGAGGAATTCGACGAGGTAACTGATGCAAATTTGCGGAAAATTGTTGAAAAGTTGCAATTTTGGCAAGTTTTCCACGATTTCCACACATTCCAGTCGCCCCAGAAGGTCGCCAAGCTCGAGGCGGAGGCCGGTAGTCCCCAGAAGACTTCCAAGAAGGGGGAGGAAGCGAATAAAGGGGCGACTGAGGACGTATGGGCCAAGGGAGGGCCGGAGGAGGAACCCCTGCTGCGCGCCAATCCCCACCGCTTCGTGCTCTTCCCCATCGAGTACCACGACGTCTGGCAGTTCTACAAGAAGGCCGAGGCCTCATTCTGGACAGCTGAGGAGGTGGGGGCGGGGGGCGCGGGGTTAGTGTCATACTGTAAGAGCGATGGGGGGGGGGGGGGG
>JASAMZ010003808.1:0-10000 GCA_030248115.1 Linhomoeus sp. GSCO2_2
TCTCCAAAATCAACCAGCTGAGGAAGTCGACCCCCCCCCCCCCCTGGCCGCGACCACTGCTTACTCGCGACGGGAACTCACAAATTTGACGCTACGCCATTTTCCGAACAAGACAGAACCTTGATCAGAAACTCTTTGTCTATCAACTGATAGTTGAGATTGAATGCCAGGAGCGCGAGGGTTTCGCAATTCAAGTACGCAGTGGCGAAATAAGGCAAGATACTTGCCGACAAACTTAGTGGTTGCCATCAATGTGATGACGAGATAAAAGTTGGATCGTAGACCGGATAAAAGTTGGTTTGTCAGATAACTAGCGCTGGTGGCAGGCTCAACGAGTCTTCTACCTTTAGCGCTTTAACCAATGACAATAAGTTTGTCAGGACAACATTTCAGCTGAGCGAACTGGCCAAGATCGTTAGCATTTGGCCATTGTCACTTCGCAGGCAACGTTGGGTTTGTACAAAGTACTTAGAAGGCCCTTTGAGTCTTCTAACAATAGTCGTGTTCAACACATGCATGATTGAGAATTGGCGAATCGAAGAGCTTCTGCTCTAAAGGCGCGCAACCCTTAGAGAATTCAAATCACAGATACCACTGGCTGATCCTGTCAGTGGTCATATGCTTGTTGTGACAAATTAGCCAAAGGGAAGCCACGAATCCAGGGCGCTTGGAAAAGAAGTCGTGACAAACAGCCGATGGTAATTCCAGAAGTCGTGACAAAACAGCCGATGGTAATTCCAGAAGTCGCGACAAAACAGCCGATTGGTAATTCCAGAAAGTTGTAGAAGAGACACCGCACGTCGCTGTCAATGTACAGAACAAGGAACTCCTTCTGTACATGAGTGCTTTGGTTAGTAGAGCTAATCAAGGAAACAGATCTCAAAGAACAAGCAAGTCTGCCTTATTGTGACCACTAACCAAAACAGATTTGCGACATCTCGTGAGGTGTGCAATTGTTACAGAAGGCGGTTGAGACCGACTTTGTGGAGTTTGACCGTCTGGCGTTCAGTGATTAATTGGGACAGTTGGGGGCAATCGTCTTGCGGCGCTAGAGTTAGCACTTGGACCGTCGTAATGATGACCAATAGCGAAAGCATTTGCCAAGTGTTCATTGATCACTGAGCGCAAGGCTGAGAATCGAACAGGTAGAAAAGAGACGACAAGTCTGCCTTATTGTGACCACTAACCAAAACAGTTGCGACATCTCGTGAGGTGTGCAATTGTTACAGAACAAGAATGTTTTCATTGATCACTGAGCGCAAGGCTGAGAATCAAGGAAACAGATCTCAAAGAACAAGCAAGTCTGCCTTATTGTGACCACTAACCAAAACAGTTGCGACATCTCGTGAGGTGTGCAATTGTTACAGAAGGCGGTCGAGATGTCCTGTGTGGAGTTTGACCGTCTGGCGTTCAGTGATTAATTGGGACAGTTGGGGGCAATCGTCTTGTGACGCTAGAGCTGACACTCGGACCGTCGCAATGATGACCAATAGCGAAAGCATTTGCCAAGAATGTTTTCATTGATCACTGAGCGCAAAGCTGAAACTAGCCAAGACTAGCCAAAGACCCTATGACAGAGTGACTGGAGATGATTGCTCAGATAGGCATGACTGGTCTACTCTACAGGTGGATTCGTGCTGTTTTACCTGCGTGATTGTGAAGGAGGGCTCATTGTTTGCGTCGTGGAGGTTTGGCACATAATTGCAGATTGCTCACAGACACTTATAAATCCATTAATAAATTGGAAAGATTGGATCAGATTTAATGATCTGGTCTTTCGAGGTTTTGGTATAATCAGTAATGAGGATCTGTGATGTGTGTCATTCGGAAGCTTCGTGGCTTTGGGCTAACGCTTGTACTGCTCTTCAGTTCGTTCGTGGCAAGTGGCAATAATCTGATTTGGCTCACTGAAGCGTTCGTTCTGGGTTGTTAGCATCAAGGCTTTTTTTTGCGCTTAATAAGGTTCTCACAGCCCAGTGATGTTGGCTCGGCTATCTGCCGCAATCTTCAACACATGTCCTCGTACTTTCCCAAACTGGCCCCACTCGTTCTGCAGGCTAGGGTGAGTGGTAATCCGGCTCGTCAAAGGGGGCGGGTGGGAGTTTATCGTGAAATTCCAAAGACAAACCCTCTCGTTATCGAATGCCCCTAGTTACTTTTGCACACTTTGTGTTGTTCAGAAGCAGTACACGGCTCTACTACTGAACAAGAAACAGGACATATTCCCCGACTCACTCAGGAACATAGCGGCTGACTGGTTTGGCCCGGACAAACGACGCGAGTTTCAGGCCATTGAGAGGTTTGGGATAAAATGATGATGTCAATAAATTATTTTGTGTGAATGTGATATGTATTTGAGAAGTGTGTAAAGCGGACGACTGAATAGTCTGATAGTCTAGAGTGCAAAGCAATTCGGTGGTGCTGGAACTGAATGCAACCACACCACAGTCGATATTTGCCCCGGTATACCTACATACTTTTAGCCACTATGTAGGCGTATGCATTTCTCGATGCTCATTATTCTGCTAGGAACGTAGATTTTGAGCGATTCGCGATATTGTGTATCTAGGTATGTCTATCCAGTATCCACTTCTCCCACGGCTGCAGCAATGCGTAATCTACACGTGTTTGTCTGTCTGTCTTGCCATATTCTCTGACAAACACCCTGTATCAAACTCTCTGTAGTCTGGGCCTTCTCTCTGACGAGCTGATGGTGGAGAAGCTGGATACCCCTCTGGACACTCTGGCGGCGCATCTGGCCAAACAGTTGCGATACGAGAAAGGGGAGAGGGACATGGTCCTGCTCAACCACGACGTCGAGGCACAGCTTCCCCATGGGAATCTGGTGAGAGCATAAGAGCAAGATTGTGTTCGCCCGGGATTTAGTGATGGAAAGGGACGTTTGAGGGTTGGAATGGTGTGCATACAAAGGGTGACAGAGCTTCGGTCAGTTTGGTGCCCTCTGCGCAGTGGTAGTATATGCCACTGCATATTCTGAGCAGTGGCTGCACGACACCTGTTGCTGTCAGCTTGTGTTCCGAGCAATGTAAGAGAAGCCATAGAATACTGTATACTGCCACATAGAGCAAGATCTCCAAATAGCGGTAGTTTCCAAATAATGTAGGGTGTATACATGACTGAAACAATAGTGGTAGCTACCTCTCTATTCGGTACTTTCCGGTATCGTCTATGGGCTTGAAATTGTAGTAAGATACTGATGACAGGTCAGGGTTGAGAGCCCTCTTTTGTTTCATTTCCTTGTGTCCAGGAGAGCCACAGAGTGCATCTGGTGGCCTACGGAGACGCAGACGGCCACTCTGCCATGTCCAAGACCGTCGGCTACACCGCAGCCATTGTCGCCAAGATGATTCTCGACGGTGGGCTACTGTAGGTGGAGAATTTGAAATTTTGAATTTTTTGAATTGGCGCCATTTTCAGGGGAGTTCCAAGAGAAAGGCGTGATCAGGGGTCCCATGGCCCCGGAATTATACAGGCCGGCCCTGTCACGCCTGGAAAATTGTGGAATATACGCGTCGAGAAAGGTTACGGTAATACCGTCGTCGTAATTTCCTGGATGCGTGGATTCTTCATGAAAATGTGTTGTGTAGGTAGGTAGGTAGGTAGGTATGTGTAGGCAGCTGATAGAAGATTTTGATGCTGTGTGGTTGATTGTCTCTCCGACGCGTGAAGGTTACGGTGTCTCGGGAAAATTTACGAATTTTCGATAGTTCGTGACCTCCTATTGTGAGTTATGACGTTGTGCTGTGGTTAGAGCAGTCGAGAATTGTGAAAACGCATTTGAAGGCAGTCGTTTTCGTCGCTGTTTTGCTGGTCTCATTGTTTGTGGAAGAGTGTCTTTGCGGTCGTCGGTTGTTGCGGTGAGGTTGGCTGTTCACGTTCTGTTTCGTTGGAAAGAGAGTAGTACACAGAGAAAGAACGATGCACTATGCATATACAGGTGCGTTAAAGAAGTGAGAACACCAACTTTGCTGCCGCCGTTCTCAAGCTTGACTCCTCGTATCGGGCGCAAATGTTGACACAGCATACTCAGTGGTGTTTTTGACCAATACCTAAAATTTGAGGCCATTTGATGCAACGAATGCCAAATTACACCAATTTCCGCAACGTCATATCGGAAATCGGGTGCCTATTTCCGACATGACGTTGCGGAAATTGGTGTAATTTGGCATTTGCGGCATCAAATGGTCTGAAATTTTAGATGTTTGTTAAAAACACCACACAGTATGTTGTTTCAATATTTGAGCCCGAAACATGGAGTCAAGCTTGAGAACGGCAGCAGCGAAGTTGGTGTTCTCACTTTTTTTACGCACCCTGTATATCGCATTGCTACATCATACGGTTTTTGGCTGACGTTTTTCATTGACTCTCTTTTCGGAACTGGTATTCTTTCAAATTTATAAACTGACAAAGCAGTCGCAGCGCGTAACCACGCGCGTGCTTGCTTTGTGGTTTTGTCATTTCTGGCCGGAGACACCCTACTGGAGCTCGGCGTGCGTGTGTGCGTACTCTCAGATCGCTCTCAGATCTCTGGAGTTGGAGAGTCCTAGAGAGTTTGTTTGGGCTGCTTCGATTGGTCCCGGATTCACTGATCTTTCGCCATGCCATGGTGCAAGCAATCGCATACCATAATCGATTTGCGGAACGCGACCGTACCAATCACAACTACTAGTACCTAGTACACATCACGCATGCAAATACTACTATTGCGGTCTTCTATTATACGGCCAGTATCGATCACTACACACGAATGGGGTGCGACCCAAGACTTGTACTCCCGGACGGAGACGGGGTTGCAGCATCGCAGGGGGCCGCAGCCGCACTTCCCGCTCCTGCACTGGTCGAAGAGAGAGGGCTTCAATTGCTTCTTACTCTCCACGTCGACCTCCCGCGTCATCTGGAAGATTTGGGGTTCGGCTAGTTGCCTCTTTGTGCGCAGAATCCAGCAGACTGAAGCTGCTTCATATCTCCTCAACATGTTTTCGCTGGTTCAATACTTGGGCTTTCAGCGAACAACGTGCCGCCCAACGTCATACGCTACGCAACTCGCCAACCGAGCTCTCACCCTCTTGTTGTATTCGGTAGAAGCGGCTGTGACGTCCGAGTCCGCCTCGACAGGACTCACGGCCGACCCTACGAAAAGGAACAGGTACCCTGTGGGGTCCTTTACTGAACATGTTAGCGAAGGATCATTGTCACGCCAGAAACACAGACGGCAACCACAGTGGCACACAGCCAGAAGCACGACCTGTGTGACACGTCGAAATGAGCTGACTTCGAAGCATCGCATCGCTTGTTTGTGCATAGGTATCCTGGCCGTTCTGTGTATATACTTAGTCACAATAAACTGGCCACCATGTTGGTGTGCTTTAAACGAATCCGTTGTAGTGCATTTGTGTGCACGATTTAGACTCCTACTACGACAGTCTTCACTACATGTACACCGTACGTACCGATAGGGGACCCGCTTATCCAGGTACAGTAGCAGCCCAGCATTAGAATTGCCAACAACGACATGATTCACTCGTCTTTGTTTCTTTTCGGAATTAGGCTTGGACACGGACGATAAACAAGGCGAAACTGAAGTCCAAACCGACTTACCCAGCGGCTGATCTGTCCGTCTTTTGTTGGGCTGGATGGATGTTCTTGCACATGATTAGGTAACATATGGCTGTCGGCAGCATCAGCTACATACTGTAACTATGCGTACCTGATTAAGACATAATCTGTCAATATTGACTCCAGATGAAGCCCGGCTGTTGCTGCAACAATTCTATTTCCACGAGGACGACTGTCGCACTATGTGTGACGCTACAGCACCGTTAGCGGGCTGTTTTGCTTGCAAGCCCATTGGTAATGTTGCTGAATTTCCAGCAATTGCGGCGCTGCACAAGCACTGTAGTGGCGTCAAACCTTAGGAAACAACGCGCCAAACCGATCCACAAGAGACGAACTCGAAGAACCTCCTCCTGCACGCGCGACTCAGCACCAAGAGCAAAACTGGGTTGATCAGACAGAGCGCGTCGCCGAACAACAAATAGAGAGTCAGGCCAAATTTCTCGCTGAGCAAAAAGTTGGTCCAGGCGTCACTGTTGGGTAGAAACAGTCTTGCCGTCATAATCAGACTGATGTAAGCGTTGACGGCAAGAATCGTGGACATGCAGAAGCCGCATAGGGCGAGTTTGAACTGCGTTGGGTTGACCTGCGGCTGTGAAGCCGCAGTATTTTTGCCTCAGGGCATTTGCCCGCCGGCGATATCTCCAATAGGCGACCGCCTGCCATATGAACATGACGACGAACGCCACAACGGATAGACTCATGACCATGGAAACTGCGCTCCAGCTTATCTGAAGCAAGACAAACCGATATTGTCAGTACTCTATTTCTGCACAGTTCGGAATCGCTTTCGCTTACTGTCAAAGCGTTGTCGTGTAGTTGATAGAACACGAGAATTGAACCGTTGCCGCACGTGCCGTCACAGCTCTGTCGCTCGCGAAGCGCCTCGTTTTCCTTCCTCGATTCGTTGTCTTCGCGAAAGAAAGTGCAACAGGGCTCCAGTCTCCACAGAACGGTTGGTCGAAGCGCGGCGAGGCAGACAAACAGCAGGGCGAGTAGCCACGGCAGCACTATGGAGAGAC
Organism: Linhomoeus sp. GSCO2_2; assembly: GCA_030248115.1. Lineage (NCBI taxonomy): Eukaryota > Metazoa > Nematoda > Chromadorea > Monhysterida > Linhomoeidae > Linhomoeus > Linhomoeus sp. GSCO2_2. The sequence goes on from JASAMZ010003808.1 coordinate 6,657, forward strand.
GGAATAGTCTGGTCGACCATATCTGCAGGAAGGACCATTCTTCTGTGGAAGAACGACGACCAACGACCGACGACGGCGACGACGACGGCGACGGCGACGACAACGACGACGACGACGACGACGACGACGACGACGACGACGACGACGACGACGACGGCGACGACGACGACGACGACGACGACGACGACGACGACGACGACGACGACGGAAAACCATTGGACCTACCGTCGAATGCTTGGCAGGAAAGGCCAATGCGGTTAGTCTATTCGCCGAAAGTAGCAACATCAGTGTCAGTTGCACCACGAGAATATAGTTCGCGGCCACATAGACGTATTTGGCCAACTGTGGCCAGGCCACGAACATTTCGCGCGGCAGCAACACGAAGTTGTTGCATAGAGGCATTTTCAGCAAGAATTTCTCGTGGACATAACTCGTGAGGTCGGCAATCGCCAGAAAGACGACGATCGTGTAGAAGTGATTGGAGAAGTCCGTCTTCCTCAATCGGAGTATAACAATTGTTAGTAGCACGTAAATGACCAGCAATATCGTCTGGGGAATAAGAAGATAGTTGATAAACTGACAGTCCACCGGCTGGAAAATCATTATTGGTTGAGGGTTTTAAAACAACTCTGTACCCGGGACTTTGAGTTCTGCTGCTTTGAAATAAAATCTCAAAGGCCTGGATGGAATAGGAAATCGTCGTTGTCCTTAGTTAACCAGATGTTCTTTTGAACCGTGTTTATTTCTCATGTACATAGTTGCGCGTTGGCACCATTTGCTCACTGAAAGTTCCCTATCCCTCCCCTACTGTGGGTCTTTGAGAGGGGGAAGAGAAACGATCGACATTACGCGACCAAAGCGCTCTCAGAGCCCCATAGCACCTATAGGCCAGCCGAAGTCGTCGCGTTTTATGGCCTTCCGTCCTGCTGTTCTAAAGGTTAGTTTTGGGCCCGTGCCAATTGCGCCATTAGACACAGACGGACAGACACGCCGTGTTTTCGACATCCGCCCGGCCGCGACAACCTCTCACACAACTGAAGTACCGCAGTAAGCCTCTATCGAATGCAAAGACGCTCAGACCCGACAACTACGCTTGTCCCGCCCAAGACACATTCAGAGACTCACGGATAGGCGCTAGGTACCCAAGGCAATAGCCGATATAATCCGACCACAGCCAAGAATATAACCAGACAATAAATGACGACCTACTTATAGGGCGACGCAGCATGTAAGCTACCAAGCGTGGCATCCCTAGTGGTGTCATGCTTACACAGTTCGGCTAGTTGACGCCCCCTTCCTTGGCCTAGGCTCGCCAGTGTCGCCTTTTGCTGCAATAGCCACATGAAACTGGCATTGATAGGTTAATTGGACGGCAACTTGCGCGAGAATGGTAGTTCTGCAGCCAATATCGATGGATTGATGAAGCACTGATTGCCAAATCGGTGCCACAAAACTTGGCGCTGTGTACCAACTACATATGCGTAGGAAAGCAGGATCGCTTTTCAAGACTTCGTTGAATTTGTCGCTTTGGGTAGCTTGCCTTTTCAACTTCACTGCAATTGCTGTGTTGCGCTACAAACACGTCCAAACCAACAAACCAAATTTTAGGAACCAACGCGCCAAACCGATCCACAAGTGACAAACTCGAAGAACCTCCTCCTGCACGCGCGGCTCAGCACCAACAGCAAAACGGGATTGATCAGACAGAGCGCGTCGCCAAACAACAGATAGAGAATCATGCCAAACTTGTCGCTCAGCAGAAAACTTGTCCAAGCTTCACTGTTGGGCAGGAAAAGTCTTGCTGTCATGACAAGACTTGGGTACGCGTTGATTGCGAGCACTGAAGACATACAGAAGCCGCATAGGGCCAGTTTGAACTGCGTGGAGTCGACCTGGCACGGTGGAGCCGTAGCATTTAGCCTCAGGGCATTTGCTCGCCGGCGATATCTCCAGTAGGCGACCGCTTGCCATATGAACATGACGACGAACGCCACAACGGATATACTCATGACTATGGCGATCGCGCTCCAGCTAACCTGAAGAAGAACACATGTTCTTGTAGCAATTCGCAAAATTCGCCATTATGCGAACTTCGCCATTATGCGAAATCTGATTCACTTACCGTCAACGCGTTGTTGCGCAATTGATAGATGACGAGAACTGAGCCGTTGTCGTGCGTGGCGCGACAGTCCAGTCGATCGTCAAACACTTTGTTTTCTTCGGGAAAGAAAGTGCAACAAGGTTCCAGTTTCCATAGCACGGTTGGTCGGAGTGCTGTGAGGCAGACAAACAGCAGGGCGAGAAGCCACGGCAACATGATGGACAGACGAGCAAGTCTGGTGGACCATATCTGTTTGAAGGACCATTGTGCTGCGGCAGAACGACGGCCGACGACCAACTACCAACGTCCAACGACGACGACGACGACGACGACGACGACGACGACGACGACGACGGCGACGACGACGGCGACGGCGACGACAACGACGACGACGACGACGACGACGACGACGACGACGACGACGACGACGACGACGACGACGACGGCGACGACGACGACGACGACGACGACGACGACGACGACGACGACGACGACGACGGAAAACCATTGGACCTACCGTCGAATGCTTGGCAGGAAAGGCCAATGCGGTTAGTCTATTCGCCGAAAGTAGCAACATCAGTGTCAGTTGCACCACGAGAATATAGTTCGCGGCCACATAGACGTATTTGGCCAACTGTGGCCAGGCCACGAACATTTCGCGCGGCAGCAACACGAAGTTGTTGCATAGAGGCATTTTCAGCAAGAATTTCTCGTGGACATAACTCGTGAGGTCGGCAATCGCCAGAAAGACGACGATCGTGTAGAAGTGATTGGAGAAGTCCGTCTTCCTCAATCGGAGTATAACAATTGTTAGTAGCACGTAAATGACCAGCAATATCGTCTGGGGAACAAGCTGTGTGTGTAAAAAGTTCAACCTATGCTTTGTGTCTGTCAAATTTTGGTGAACAGTATAGTGAACTTTGTACACATCGTTAGCCGCATCTGGAGAAAGTGTCTTGAGAATGTGAACCTCAATGCCAAGTGCAGCTGTCACCACGATACGGTTGTCTGTACAGCTGATCTGAAGCTCAGTGATATCGCCGCGTTCGCTATATGTTATCAGAATGATACGACGCCGTTTATCTGATGTTTCCTACCTGTGTGAAAACGTCACATCCCACAAAAAAACTTGCCAAAAGTTTTGTGCGAGCGAATTCCTGTGTTCGGCATACGACATTTCTGTTTCTGAGTGCACATCCATCAATAAACAGCTGTTCTGGCCATCAGACGAAAATGTTGATTT